>CM055731.1:9291032-9513038 GCA_029465975.1 Dallia pectoralis
TATAGATCAGACCAAAACGAGATCAGACCAAAACGCGTCCAGTTTCTGAAAACGGGACAAGGTAAAATGCACGTATTTAGGAAAAGTCATGGAAGAACGAGGCTGTAGCTTTTTAACATTATATATTTATTTTAATTACTAACTGCAACGCCCTTCTATGGCGCTTCTAGTGTTAACACGCTGACATCTAGCGCACCGCGCATTGCATGTTGATACGTAGCTGAAAAAACGCCATAGATCTGCATCTAATTGAACGTGCACTGGAGCGCGATTCTACGATATTTCCGAAAAAGTGAATCGTGGAGACATTTTAATAGTCCACGATTAAATATCGTCATATCGCACACCCCTACTTAAAAGGATCACCATAACGCTCCATCTACAACAATCTCTCAAGCATATCATAACTGGGGATAAAATATGTCAAAACAGAAAGTGTCAAATCAGCAATGTATCTTTTATTCTGTATGAAAAACAATAACAATCTGCCATACTTACACTTTGACAACTTGTATTTCCATACATCAAGTTCCTTACATATTTACATAATTATATATGAGAGTTGACCTCATAAGCAGTTATGGTAAACCCTCAGAATGATATCAAAAATTCCCATGATAGCCAGGTGAAAGTGGATAAGAGGCCACAAGCTACAACTTCTCTCAGTCAAAAGTCAGCAGTTAAATGGCTTAGGACAAACAATTAAATAATATGGCAGAATCTGAGACAAAGAGGAAGTCTATGGTCTGCTGAGACCCAAAAAGTTGTATGGCCTCAGCGCGAAGCTCAATGTGTAACTTAAACATAACCCATTGACCTGAACACCATAGGCAACATAAAGCATGGTGCTTCCCCGCATCTGGGAAAAATGTATTTGGCAAATTTGAACCTTCTATGCACGTTCTGAGGAGACCAACACCATTCCTTCGGTGAGGCTAGTTGTGGAACTAGACAACTGATCCCTGTCTCTAACCACAGCTGACGTGAGGAGAAAAAAGGCAAAAAAATTCTTGGTGTATTCATCCAAGATGACCTGACCTGGTCCAGGCAAGAAGACTCAAGAAAAAAACTTCCCAAAAGCACCTATACCTCCAGAGGAGACTCAAGAAGTTTGAAATATCTGCAGAAAATCTTACCAACTTTCACAGGAGCACCACTGACAGAATGCCCCCAAGCTGCATTACTGCCCAGCTTGAAACATATCATCTGCTGCCATCTCCCTTCCATGCAAGGCATATACCATACCAGATGGGTTAATTACCAAACATCATATGACTATAACCACCCAGGCAACTGTATGTTAACACGGCCATCGTCTGGTAGACGTAACTGGAGCCAGTCATAAGGTTATTAAATAAGCAACATTCATCTTCTAATAATATTTATCAATGAACATTGTTATTCTACGTCACTTGCCCTAATAAGGCATGTGTACATGTGCCTGTGTGTTTTATTCTGTGTCTGTTTGTGTCTGTCTGGGGATTTGTGTATGTGCATCTTTATAACCCTACCCGAGAGCCTACCAGAGATAGGGAAGATCTCACAAATGTAGACGCGAAGCAGGCGCAGGCAGCAGGTTCCAACAAAGCGCAGACGCTCAAGGTCCAGCAGGGTGGCTGTGTACTGGAAGCCTTTTAGGCCCCTTAGCTCCTCCACCCCCAGGACTAGTGTGGTCCAGCTCCAGTGTAAGATACTCAGCAGTGACTCAAAACACTCCTACAAGGCAAAGGGGCAGGGAGGGTCTTTATAATAGTTTTAATGATTAAAAATGATACAACACCATAATATAACATCTACTTTATAACACTCCAGGGTGATGTTTATTAGTGTATGTAATACATCAAATAACTTGCATCAGGATTTTTCCCTTCCCACTAAAAGTAAATGTTTCTTCTTTTGAGTTACACATTTTTCAGGACTAAGCCATTTCCTACTTTAAACGGGATTGCATGCAGACTCTTGATTCTCTGGACCTGCAACACAAAACAATTTTGGCTAGGTTAAATGCAGTGTACATACCACTGAGACTGTCCGGGCAAAGGAGCGTTTGAGGATGTGTACCGGCTCACTGGTCTGCTGTTTCCCTTTGGCTGCATTGCCATCATTTGATGGAAGCCTGAAGAAGTAACATGACCGCATTAGTGTCTCATCACCAAATAGGGAATTTCATCAATGTGTTTGGACAACATAGGGAGTTATAAAAACGTGCCTGTACAAAAGCTGAGGTATTTGTCCTGCATTCACATCAGTACCGTTGTTTGACTTCTTGGAGCTCTTAAACTGAAATACCACACTGAAAGACAAGTAGGTTGACATTTACAATCATGTACAATGAAGAAAGGGAAATAAGTAATTTTATGTCTCTCCAGAGTGTGAGTACCTGTCATCAGTGGTAATGGTTGCCTGTCCATGTGAGCCACAGTCTGAGCTGGGCCCAGACACACGGGCCCAAGCCACATACCACCAGCCCAGCTGCAGCAGGACAGGCTCATCAAACATCATGGCGTACTTCTCCCTGGCAGCACAGTCGTAAGCCAGAACGTCAGTTTCAGCCAGGAGGTCTCCGTCTGTCTCATGGTCTCCACCATCAGGTCCAAGTTCAAACAACTGCACAATATAAAAACAGTCAGCAATGATACAACAGCTGAATTTGACTAGTCAACTGTTTCGGCATTTTACCTTTGCACAAGCATCATAACAGAACAACACCCAGCACCCAAACTTTAGAGTATCAAGAAGGTGCGTGAGGTAAAAGAAACATTATATACGGACAAGGATTGGGATATAAATACAATAACACTACGTTCTCCCCCCACTGTAAGATACAAGGGATACTTGTTGGCTTATCGTGGGGAAACTATTCTGTGCCACATAGAATGTAGTGTACAAAATACTCAAGAGACTGTGTACAGTGTATAGCCTGTGAGGCAAATTACTATGGAATATCTGTGTAAGTCAACAACTGCAAATGGTTAATTCAGGGGCATGCCCAAAGTAATCATTAGAGAATGTTAAAAAAATATAGCGAATAATAATAAATAATCATAAAAAGAATGTTAAGAAAGTTGAGGAGAGACTGGTATACAAGAGACCGCATTTAACGCAGCCAGTCTTTCTGGTTGTTGATGTTGCCAAAAAGAAGCAAGGCAAACAATCCAGTTCTACAATGTCAACATGAACAGGCTGAAAAAAATCACATAAAATGCAGTGTATTTGCAATCACCTTAATCTTAGCAGTATACTCCCCGCGACCACCAAACAGGCCCAGCCCCCCGAGCAGGATGTCCGTGTCAGCACAAAACCGAATGGCCTCAACCGAATGGGCAGAATAACCCCATCCACCACCGTGACCTATGACATCACACATTAGTGATGAGTCGGACTCTGCAACATTATCATCATCATTTTTGCTACAAACAATGGAATACATTTATATCTATATTCATCTATATGTGAAATGCCTGCACTTATTGTAAGTGCTCTGGATAAGAGCGTCTGCTAAATGCGCAAAATGTAAAATGTAAATTTAGTAGAAATAAAAGTGCCCAGGTGCAGCGTAAAATCTAAAAATATGAGAAATTACTTCAACAACAATGTTCTAATTGTAATAATAAAAAATGCATGATTATTAAGTATATGTTTAATGTTGTCTCTGTAACAATATGACAATCTGCATTTCTTGTTAATTTTTTATTTGACACATTTGACCAGAGTTAGATGTCTCATTTGCAAGTGTGCCCTGGGAACATCAATACATTATTACAACAACAATTAAAGACAAAAACATACAATTGACAAACACACTGACAGTAATTGTCAGTCAGTTAAAACAAACACAATTCTCACCATAAAAATCTAACATCATTTTCTTAAACTGACCCATTGACACAAAGGCACTTAAATGAATTTCTGGCTGGCTAATGTTCCACAGATGAGGTGCTTTGAAAGAGAAGACAGAACTGCCCAAATCAGTAGTTACAAAGGGTGTCTGTAATGCTATCCAACTCTGCGATCTAGTATTGAAACCAGGCAATCTATGTGTTAACAGAGATGATAAAGCTACAGGAAGCCTGTGGAGTATAGCTTTTTAAAGAATAATATAATAATGGAGTTATCTAGGCACCTTTAAGGAGGTCCAGCCAACGTTTTGTATAAAATGCAGTGATGTGTATTGTAACTATCAGAAGTAAACTATGCTTAAAGTATGTGCTAACGCGCTATGCACCATTTTGTTCGTATATTCGTTCATATGTATGTCTTCTTGTCTGTCAGCAGGTGGCGCGCATAAAACAGAAAAAACAAGGCGCATTATCTACAAATTAATATTGATGACCAAACATGATATAATCACACTTAAATTACCACAGTGATTTTTATTAATTAAACCAAATACATTTTGACTTATTATAGACAATATTGAGATAACATGAAGGACATGACATTAATATTTCGCTGCTTCTGTGTAACGAGGCAGTATCAGGGAACGAGAAACTTATGTGGGCTATGCTTCACAGCCAATTATATTTTGCTTTTCATTGAGTAATGGCCTATTGAAACAATAGGCATTTGATAATAGTTTATGCAAAAACAATAGTATGCAATGTAAAGAAAATATAATGTATATAATTTGTAAACAATGTATGGTGTGTGTACACTGTGTGAAAAGAGCCGTCACTAACAGATAACGTATTGTAGACTATATTGAGTTAACTTCAGTCAGTGCGCTATTTCCTGACATGAATATTGTCCTGATGCTTCTGTGAAATGTATGGGACAAACTTATGTACGTTTTACTGTAAGGGTCAAGTTAAATAATAACAACATTTTATATAAAGTTAAAAATTGCTCTATGCATTCATTCAGTTAGCATGCTTGATTACATTACATTGACAGCATTAAACTAAATTAATTTCGATGTAGCCGAAGTAACGTCCTACTGTTGAAATATAGTGTTTTTCTAGGCTACTTAAGGTTTAATTTTAAATAATTTGTGTGCTTCAAGTTACATGTTCGCATTTAAATGAAAAGAAGAGAATGACGGAAACACTTCTCAATGTCCACACAAAATGCAAACTGTAGCCTAATCAGTGTTTGAGATAATTTGCCACAACAAGTTGCCTATATGATTTGCAGCTGCAACCCAGACACAAATCTGAAGCTGCCGAGTTTAACGTTTGGGACCAATATGCTTCACTGTCAAAGCGTCAAGTTAAATGAATAATTTTACATTTATTATAAATTAACATTTTATATCAATTTGAAAATTTCTCTAAGCTTTTATTCAAATTCTATTTGGTTAGAATACATGTAAAGAGGAGAATTTATATAAAATTTCCAGCCATGTCTTTGTCTGGTATTGTTTAGCATAGCGCTTTGTTCTGTTCTATTGCCACGTTCGTTGAGCAGTGTTTTATTTATTTAGTTTGTTTTATTTTCTTTGCGTGTATGAGACATGCAAAGACAAATTAACAATTCATTGTGTTATGTGATGGGGTCAAAATTCCAACAGAAATTTGTTTTCTCTAGGCTAATGGGCTACCGAAACCATTGAGAGATATTGACAATGATATTGATCAACTCTTGTGCAATTTTTCAACATACAATGTAGAAATCGCGCAAAAACAGAACATGCTGTCCCTGCTCGTTCGTATTATACGTTATATGTATACTGATTATTCCAATAATTATTCACAAAATCTAAATTAGTGAAAAAACTCAGCAAGTTTAGAGACTTCAGCCTTTAGCTTGCATTTACATGTGAAAAGGCGAATGAGGGAAATAATTCAATTGGCCAGGCCACAGAGATCACCTCCACCAAATCCCAAGTCTCCCAGAGCTTAACACTCAGTGCTAACTTTAAGCTATTTTTCATACTGCAGTGTCTTACTAATTTACATGTAAATAGGCGATCGAGGAAAACAACGGAACTGGCCAGCCATTGACCTGAATTGTCAGTTTACATTTATTCAAGAAAGGGAGATATATACTTTTAGGCTGTTTCTTTGTGTGGTATTTTTACATGTTAGCACACTGTAATAGAAGGATTCCACAACTCTGGTTCCTCTAACTGTGCTCGACGTTTGTTGATAGTTTAAAGAAAATGTATTTACTTATGTATAGCATACATTTCTCACCATGTGTGCGTCACATGAATGACATACTGTAAAAAGACACTAACACACTTGACTATGTTGGATAATGGCTTGATATAGAGTTAGTGTTATCTGGGCATCTCCAAATGGCTTTTGATTATCTGACAGTCCCCAACCAAAGCTTGTTGTAGTCGGGCAGAGCTTTCTGTCAAATGCAGCCAATTTGCGAGTCCGTAGGCTGAAGCAGCGCTGACATATTTCACTGGGGGTCTCTAACTTCCCCATTCCGGCTTGCTTTATGTGGCAGGCACTATGATATTTACGGGTAGCCTACCTGGGATGTTTACCAGTACCGTGACATTAGACAATTAAGTGTTTGTATCAACTATTATCAATTGTACGAAAGCTCATTATACAAACTTACGGTCAGTTAGGGTATATTACTCCATTGAAAACCATTGAAAAAATGTATGGTCACAATAATTTAACTGTAGGCTATATAAAAAAATCCATTACATCAGTTTTTATAATGGACAATAGTTTTTCTGTCAATATTTTCTATTTTCTGTTGTTTCTGTAACGTTAACAATCATGTCATCTCAAGTGGCAGAAGCTTCACGGGCAGACAGAGCGTTGTTTAGGTTTGCGTTCCCGTTTCTCATCTCCTTTAGTGATCCACATTAGTGCATTTTAAACTGTCCTCACAACACAGATGGTGTGAATTTACTAATGATCTGTCAAAGCTCTGTAACAAAACAATGTTATGTTTTGAAATGAACAAGTATTCATAGATTGACCAATAGTGGTAATGTAAAAAGAACAGGTACAATGTATCCCTGAGGAACACCTCTTTTTACATTAAGACTAACACACCAAACTCTATCCAGCACAACATATTGCGTTCTGTCTGTAAGGTAGTTGTAAAACAAAGAACATTCAGCAGGACTAAGGCCTATTGATGACAATATCTTGAGCATGATACCATGGTCAACAGTATCGAAGGCCTTAGACAAGTCAATGAACAATGCAGCACAAATTGATTTAGCATCCATAGCATTTACAAGAACATTCATAACTATTGTAGAAGCAGTAACAGTGCTATAATGAGGTCTAAAACCGGATTGATTTGCATTCAAAATACACTTCTCCGACAGGAAAGTGAGAAGCTGCACAATTTTCAGTGATTCAAGAATCAATAATTGCTGAGATTACCACAATCGCCACCGTTATGGAGAGGCAACACAATTGCAGATTTACATAATTTAGGAAAAGGTTCTATGGATAGTCAAGTTAGCAAGTCAAGTTAAAAAAATTGGTTACTGTGCCAGCAATAAGGAATACTGCACATGTTAATACACCCGGTACCAATTTGTCTGCCCCTATAGCTTTCTTAGAATTGAAGGTCAATAGCGCATACAGGGCTTCCTTACCTGAGAAATGTCTAAAAGCAAACCCAGACCCACATTCTCAATATCAGCAAGCAGATTTTCTTCAACCGACCCCCGGTCACACTTAAAATGTGATGACCTAGCTACAGAGTCAAATATTCAGTTTGGGGAAAATAAAATGATGATTAAAAGCATCTTTAATCAAAAAATTGATGCCAGAGACTGAATTAATTTAGTGAGGGAGTGAAAGAGTTACAATCCTTTCGAGATTTAATAGTTTTCCAGAACTTGTCTGGTTTTCCTGAACAATCAGATAAGGTGTTGACAAAATAATCAGATTCCATTTTTCTAACAAGTTTTACACAATCATTTATTTGCATCTTAAATAATAGCCAATCCGAGCTAGAGTCTGTAAATAGAGCATTGGCCCAGGCAACATCCCTATTATGTATATCCCATGTGTGAATGTATGTGTACTCACTCTCAAAGCGATTGACCACACTGTAATCCTCCTTGGAATAGACCTTCATAACAGCCTGTGTCTCCTCTTCTGTGCTGGTGACACCCATCTTCAACTCCTGCATGGCCGCAAGCGTATCCAGGCAACCTTGTCACAACATGCATAGGTCACATCCTGTTAGCGCAACTACAACATTGTTACAGTATGAAGTCCACCTATGCATATTGTGTGTTTCATTAAGATACATTTAATATCAGCGATCGCACATGGCAACATCGATTTGTAGTTTCTATTTTTAAGCTTTCCACTTGCGACATTTGTTTTAATGTGACCAGATAAAAAACATGACTATATATGGTATAGTGCTCTCATCATTACACAATTTGTATTGCACTAAATTATATAGCATATCAAACACTAGCTGCAAGAAAATAATTTCTACTTACTCACAAACACACATTTATTAGAGTACACAATGTCAAAACATAAAAAACAATCCTTACATGATGTTTAGGTTTAGTCTGCTTTTTCTATTTTGTTCTGAGTAAATATAACCCCATACTTGCTAGTAATATTCACATCATTATTTTTATTATACCCAGTATGTGTAGGGCTCCATGAGAGCGGGTTGTGGTGGCTTGGGAGCCAGTCGGCAGAGCCAACTCTGGGCTGAGGATGCTGCATCGGGTTTGGAGGTCTGTGACTGTGGGCACACGGGCATCAGCTATCACTGCGTTGTAACACCACATCTCGCTTGATGCTGGCAGAAACCTACATCCGTGAGGAAAAGTACATTTTATTAATTTCATAGTAGGCAAAGACGGTGAGTCATGATACTTTTGGGAGCTTTTTTTTAGCATTGACAGATTCAAAATGTGTGGCAGACTTAGACATAAAACAACTTTTCCAGCATATGTTTCAACAACGAGTGGATCTGTAACCAGGTTACAGTAGGTATCAGCATGGTAGTGTTAAAATGTTTACAGGGCACAAATGACAACAAGGTGTGGTATAATGATCACCTAAACTTAGAGAAATGGGAGGCAGAAAGAGATGAAAATAAAAGAGCTAGAAGAGGAAAGGAGAAATAGATAACATTTAAAAAAAAAGAGAGATTGACCTCCAGATGACATCAAAGACTGGGTCAAGACAGAGGCCAAAGCCCTGCAGGTCTTCCTGTTCAGAGTCGTTGAATGTGCGGCAGCTGCCATCCAGCTTGTTGATCAGCAGACATTTAAAAGGAGGGGGCTCCGACAAGCAGGTGGGGACTAAGCCTGGACAGGTAGAAAAAAATGGCTTAATTAAAAAAGGCACATTTTTTTATTACTACCCTTAACAACTGCTTTGTTTGACAATGACAGTCTTGTTAATACAGATTGGGGGGGTCTGCAAATGTGTTGCCTATTCATAAGGGGGGATAGTGGTGATCTCAAAAACAATCGCCCGATTTCAAGGCTTCGTTGTCTAGCAAAGATTCTTGAATCATTGAAAAATGTGCTCATTCGCATCTTCCTGGCTGAGAAATGCATTTGTAATCAATCCTGTTTCTTATCACTAAATCTTCTCGTCTGTCACCAAATGGCGCATAAAACAAAGAAACCAAGGGGCAAAATAGACTGCAAATGAATATCAATGACCTAATTGTAACGAGATATTATCATACTAATATTACCACACTAATTATTTCAAATTAAACCAAATACATTTTGACGTATTGTAGACAATATTGAGATAACATGAATGACATGACATGAATATCGTCCTGTCGCATCTATGTAACAAGGTGGCATCTGGGGAATTCTAAACGAAAAACGTATGTATGCTTCACATCCAATATTTAGCTTTAATGGCCTACTGAAACAATAGACAATGGATAATAGTAGATACAAAAACAATAATACGTGAAGAAAATATAATGCATTTTTTTGTGTACAAAAATGGACGTATTTTGCCTATTGGAAAGCTAAAAATAGACGGAACTGACATGGATACGCAAGGACAATATTTGAAGATTTTTTTTAAACACGTTATAAATTGTGTCAAATCTTGTACTTTAAATTAGGGATGTCAAACGATTGAAAAAGGATTTAAGATTACTCTACGTTACATTTAGCTAATAGTGATTGATATGCTGATGATCTGGCAATCCAGTTTTACAGTGCTCTGTCCACCTCCCTCAACTCCCTTGCACCACTTAGAACCAAGTCTGTCTCATTCACTAAGTCTTCTCCTTGGTTTACACCTGAGCTCCGCTCTCTGAAGCAGGCTGGTCGGCGCCTGGAACGCAGAGCGAGATCATCAGGGCTCACTGTTCACACTGAGCCCTTTATACAGCACGTCTCCTTATAGAGAGATGCCCTCAGCGCTGCCAGGTCCTCCTACTTCTCCAAAAGTATTACTAGATCTGATATGAATCCACGTACCTTATTCTCAACAGTCAACAAGCTACTTCAGCCCTGCCTTAATTCCCTTAGTCCACTCAACATCTCTGCCAATGACTTTAATTTAAAAAATCTATGCATCTTTGGTAGATCCGTCCCCTTCTGCAGGTCAGTCTCCCTCCTCCCCCACCCTTACTACTGCTGACCTACTCTATCCATCAATGGAAATTCAAATTCCTCTCCTTGCACTCTCCCCTATTGACTCTGCTTACATCACTAAACTTACTGTATCCTCCGAGTTCACTCGACCCTATTCCTGCAACACTCATTACACTGTGCTTACCTGCTCTCTGTCCCTACATTACAAGCATCATCAACCTCTCCCTTACCAATGGCACTGCTCCATCCATCTAAAAAACTGCCGCCGTCACTCCCATCCTAAAAAAGCCTGGCATGGACGCTAACATACTCAATAACTACAGACCTATATCTAACCTCCCATTCCTCGCAAAAATCACGAAAAGAACAGTAGCCTTGCAACTGCAGCAACACCTGCTCAACAATGACCTGTTTGAACCTTTCCAGTCTGGTTTCCGCCCACTCCACAGTACTGAAACTGCACTACTCAAAGTAATCAACGACCTTCTTGTCTTGGCTGATGGCGGTGCTCTCAACATCTTGATTCTTCTTGATCTCAGTGCGGCGTTTGATACTGTGAACCACCAAATCCTCCTTACCAGGCTCGAGGGTCTCTCCTGCAGTCTCCTGGTTCCATGACTATCTCTCAAATTGTACACAGTATCACTAGGGAATAAAACATCAAGAGTTTCCACAGTCTCTCAGGGGGTCCCCCAGGGTTCTGTACTGGGTCCCCTACTATTTATTATTTACATCCTCCCCCTTGGTCATATCCTTCGCCACTTCAACCTTGATTTCCATTGCTATGCTGACGACACTCAAATCTACCTCAGCCAAGTCCCTCACCAATCCACCTCTGGCCTACATCGAAACATGTCTCACTGAAATTAAACTCTGGATGCACCTTAATTTCCTCCAACTCAACACCAAAAAATACAGAATTTCTTCTCATTGGCTCCAAAATAACCCTCAATAAATCTGGCACCTTCTCTCTGAACATTGACAATACAGTTGTTTCACCTTCTAACTGTGTTCGTAACTTAGGCGTCATCCTTGACCCCTTTCTCTGTTTTGAAAATTGTTTCCCACGAAAGCACACTAAATATACTTAATTAAACCAAATGAACTTACTCATACTATGTCAGTAAGTACAAAATACATTTCTCACCATGTGTGCATCACATGAATAAAATACTTGAAATGAAAGCAAAGACAACCGTATGCGTTGAGCACAATAAATCAGACAGTTAGAGTTGACAGTGGAGCAACAAAAATCCCTTAAAAATCTTGTCTTTTTTGGTTACAATTATTTTAATAGTTTATATAAAAAATCCATTACTTCAGTGTTTTTTATAATGGCCAATTGTCTTTGCTGTCAATATTGTTTTTACATATTTTGATATTAATTTGATTTAATTCACAATGGCCCTCATTTATCATTCTTGCGTAGAAACGGGCGTATATGTTGGCGTAAGATTGTGCTTACACTCCTCTCACCACCTGATTTATGAAGCTGTGCGTACCGTTGAAATCCAGGTGTACGCAATACCTGCCCTTGATAAATGCCGCGGCTGAAAACGATTGTCATTAGAATAACACGCCCCTATATATTCAAGTCTCCGCCTCCCCCACGCCCTCATTTTACGCCATGGACACACGGAAGACGGCAAAGAAGAGAAACTTATCCGACGTGGATGATCAAATGACCTACCATAATGCATTATTTTACAGCACGTGTTTTGAAACAATTAGCATTTAATTTCGTTTTACGTCACATGTATTGGGGTGTACAATAGTGATGATGATGTGATGTGGAGTACCATTCATTCACATTAATAATTGCATGACAATTTGTAATATTCTTATTATTATTTATTTTTTTATTAATCACGCTTATTGTTATTTAGAATGTCATTATTATTATTTGTATTATTATTATTATTTAAAAGAAGAAGAATGTCATTTTTATTATTTTGTCAGTCTGAATTATTTTTTGGTCGAAAGCCTTTCATTACTGAACCCATATTTTTCCCTGAACATTTCAGACAACGAGGGTGCATGCCCCTCTTCTCTTTTTTTCTGCGCTCTGATCTCCTGAGTCCTGCTCCGTGCGCTACTCCGTCTCCACGCGGGTTCTCCGCATCCATCGCCGTCTGGATCTTTCTCGTGCGCGCTGCTTTATTTCTGCATCCAAGAAATGGTCTTTATAACGCGGATCAAGTACAGTCGTGATGAAGTGCAGAGGATCCGAATAGATCACAACATTTCGTCCGTATTGTTTCGGTGATAAAAGTATTTCGGTGCATCCCTAATACATATACTTACAAATCAAATGCTTTGGTAAAGTCACACAAATTAAACATTGAAGCCCATGTTGCACAAAAATAAACACTGAAGTTTATAATTACTATGTTGTTGTTTTTTTACAGTGGGCCATAATATATCATATCTTTTAGTTTGTCAGTGCGTTTTGTGGTGTTACAGGAATTGTTTTTCTGCGCATTTCCGCACTAACTCAAAACTTGCGTATATATGTACACCACCTCCTGAGCTGGCGTAGGATTTGAGCGTGCCGTACGCCAACGTCCATATTGATAAATCTCAAAGTCACCGTGGTTTTGGGTGTACGCCAGGTGTACGCTGGAAATTTGGTGTACGCACTTTTGATAAATGAGGGCCATTAAGTGGTAATATGGTACCATAAAGGCCTATATCTATGTGCACCTATTAAATGACAGTATACACTTTTAGGCCATCTATATTGACTTGCAAAGACGCTTTAACATTTTGGTTTCACTTCATGCTGCCATCCTAATTTAAAAACAGCCTGGTCCTTCTGACGCAAAAACGAACAAGATGTGCCAGCAACATCCTCCCATTCAAAACATGCATGTGTCAAATGACTCATCACGGCGAAAGAACTAGGTGTCAATGCCATCTCAGGCGCCGCTAAAATGTTTTTCGTGTAGATCTAACTGAACGAAAATAAAATGTAGTAATATAGAAATTAAAAAATCTGTATACATTTTTATCAATTAGTTGTTGCAGCCCCAACATCATTTATTAGTAGCTTTCTAGGTTCTCAAAACTGTCTCACACCTGCTCAGATGAGTAACCATTGGATGCTAAACAGCCTGTCCTGAACTACAAGTCCTTATCCCAGATTAGGGTTAGGACCTTGGTGAGCACAGGTAGCGCAACTTACCAATTATGTGTTTGCTGGCAAAGATCTCAGAGGTAGCAAGCACATGTGAGTTAATGAGTGCCTCGTCGATTCTCAGAAAGGTCTGGTCTCCACTGGCCCCGATCCAGGTGGCTTTACGGCCATACTTGGCACCAATGTTAGGCATTGGAGAGGGCTTAGCGTTCCAGTAGGGTATGTCCAGGATTGGTCTTCCCAGCTGACCTTTCTGTGAAGACATTTATTATGTTTTAGTCATAAAATTTGAATGTACAGTGAAGGAAGAATTTATCTGATCCCCTGCTGATTTTGTCATTTTTACCACTGACAAAGACACGATCAGTCTACAATGTTAATGGTAGGTTTATTTGAACAGTGAAAGTGTTTGAACAGTGGAATAAGTATGTGACCCCTTTGCAAAACATGACTTAGTACTTGGTGGCAAAATCATTGATGGCAATCACATAGGGCAGAGGTTTCTTGTTGTTGGCCACCAGGTTTACACACATCTCAGGAGGGATTTTGTCCCACTCCTCTTTGCAGATCCTCTCCAAGTCATCACGGTATCAAGGCTGACGTTTGGCAACTCGAAACTTCGGCTCCCTCCACAGACTTTCTATAGGATTATGGTCTGGAGACTGGCTAGGCCACTCCAGGACCTTAATGTGCTTCGCCTTGAGCCACTTCTTTGTTGCCTTAGCCGTGTGCTTTCTGGTCATTGTCATGCTGGAAAACCCATCCACGACCCATTTTCAATGTAAGATGAGGGAAGGAGGTTTTCACCCAAGATTTGACGGTACATTGCCCCATCCATCGTCCCTTTCATGCGGTGAAGTTGTCATGTCCCATTAGATGAAAAATACCCCCAAAGAATAATGTTTCCACCTCCATGTTTGACAGTGGGAATGGTGTTCTTGGGGTCATAGGCAGCATTCTTCCTCCTCCAAACATGGCAAGTTGAGTAGATGCCAGATTTTGGTCTCATCTGACCACATTTTCACCCAGTTCTCCCCTGAATCGTTCATATATTCATTGGCAAACTTCAGACGGGCCAGTACATGCGCTTTCTTGAGCAGGGGGACCTTGCGGACGCTCAAGTATTTCAGTCCTTTACAGTGGACTGTGTTACCAATTGTTTTCTTGGTGATAATGGTCCCAGCCGCCTTGAGATCATTGACAAGATCCTCCTGTGAAGTTCTGGGTTGATTCCTCATCGTTCTCATGGTCATTGGAACTCCAGGAGGTGAGAACGAGGGAGATAGTTTTGTTTTTTCTTCCATTTGCAAATAATCACACCAACTTTTGTCACCTTCTCACCAAGCTGCTTGGCGATGGTCTTGTGGACGATTACAGCCTTGTGTAGGTCTACAATCAAGTACCTGACATAATTGGACAGCTCTTTGGACATGGCCATGGGGAAAATTTTGAAATCTGATTGATTGCTTCTGTGGTCTTCTGTGTCTTTTATACAGCAGGCATGAAAACGGGTTAGGGGTGAAAAAGGTGAGAAGTATATTACCCCTATAGGGGGGTGCGGGGGCATGCTCCCCCGGACGAAAACTTCAAATATTACACATTTGAAAGACCTTTGTAGACAATGTAAGATTTTTACAATTTTTTATGTTTATTAAACATCTCTTACACAATTTCCTTAAAAAAAACAAAGCAGTGCAAAATCTGGGTGTCCTCTATAAAACAATCTGAGAGTGGTTTGAAGTTTCAAGGCCAAATGGTTAAACAGATACTGAATTCATAACTTCAGGACTTGGACTTTATTGACGGTCCCTAACTATAAGCACACGGCGGTTTCTGTCGGTCAATCACGGGGTGTAGTGTGGCTGAGTGCGGGGAAACCGGACCTGATCTCGGCCTCCGAATATCCGTTGAATATCCAATATGGAATATCCAACCAACTTTACCTCTGTCTGAGATGAAGCAAATATATTTGTTCGGGAATTTCTCGCAATATAAAAACTAACCTCGCGGGAATGGTTTAAATTAGGCGCAATCCCGTACCGAAATTCAAGCCCTGCAGATCTTTAGCTGGGTAACATTGCGTTCTCTCCTGCTGTGTATAATGACTCAATTCATCAACCTGTATATAACGTTAACTAAGCCTATCGCAACAGAGCTTCTGAGTTACTATTGAAACCATCACTCACCAAATTCAGTCTTTTAAATTGCAGAGGCCAGTTGGGCTTTTTCAGCTTCTGAATTTGATGTGCGCGCTCTTGTCAGCACGAGCAAAGCGAACTGCTTGTAAACCAATCAGGTAATGGTATTCCCCTACCTTCCCAGAGAAGGAAACTGGTGATGCAAGGCCCTTTGCGGTAATATTTTCACTCGCGCACCTGTTCTTAGTTCACTAAATCTCTGGTACCTACCCATCCCCCCCCACATACAAATATTTACTCATCGAATCTACACGATTCACGTAGGTCACCTATTCTTGTTTCAAAACAGCGAATTTTACCAAAAGGTGAGTGATTTTCATGCCTGATACAGGTAACACTCATTGCTGTATAAATAAATAAGTAAACATACAAGGTAGGGATGGGAATCGAGAACCGGTTCTTCTTTAGAACCGGTTCCCAGTGAATCAATTCTTTGGAACCGTTAGTGTACCTGCTTAACGATTCCGCTTAACGGTTCGGCTCGTTGCAAATGTGTCATCATGACCGTCACACACGCGCTGCGCATTTTGGTTACGCAGAAGCGATCTAAAGTGTGGTTATATTTCACTCGAAAAGACGCCAATGCAGTCATTTGCAACAGTTGTAAAAGTTTAATTTCGGCAATGGGGGGAACTACCTCCAATATGCAGAAGCATTTGGCCACACAGCACGCAATCCGTTTGCAGGACTGTTGCGTGTTTGATTCTCTACTACTCTGCGACACAACAACAAGTGAGTCAAGCAGCAGCGGAGCTAATGAGACGGCATCTGCTATAAATGCCAAAGGTAACTTGTCTATTTAGTTAATGTGAGCGCCATTTCATTGTGTAAACTTTTACTATACGGATAAAAATCTCTATTGTCAATCATTTGCCCAAGTTGATAGTTGTGGTCTTTACAGAAGACTTCTTTCTATTTTGTATGTCAGTTGAGTTGAATTTAGTTTCATGTTGAATATTCTCAAAGGAACAAGCTCTTCCTTGGCTGGACCAATGAATGTGAAAAAATCTATAGGTCCCTGGACTTTACTTTGTAGCTCACCTACTTTTAGGTTTGTTCTGAGGTTGCTACACATAATTTGTGTATACTCTGAGTATGTGCGGTGTTCTTATCAGATATTAAAGCGAGTTAATACAAACAAACAAATTTGTAATTATTTCCTCACCCAATGAGAATCGATAAGAGAATCGATAAGGAATCGGATCGATAAGCAATATCGATAATGGAATCGGAATCGTTAAATTCTTATCAATTCCCATCCCTAATACAAGGAGCAGGCAAGAGCACGTGTTTATTCTGAGGTCATCCTCATTCAATACAAATGTGGATAGAAAAAATTACCCAAAAGGGTATAGCGTTATGTTCGAAGGTGACAGGGAGAACAATGTGGTTGGAAAAAATAAAATATAAATTTAAAAAAGGCACGAAAACACATGAATAAGTAACAGTAATTGAAAAGAAGTACTGCGTAGCATACCGAAAAGCTGCCAAAGGTGAACACTTGTCCGTCGGTGAGGAGCACGGCTGTGTGGTTACTACCAGCTGTGACCTGGACACTCTGACCAGGGAGGGCCTGCACCAGCGTAGGTGAACCCCTACACAAAGACACAGAGACATTGAAAGAGATAGAGATGGACAAGAGAGATGAATTCATTAAAACTCATTCAATGAGACGTAATCCAGAAACTACGAGGCTAAACAAGTATTTCTACATCTTTGGTTGTAACTAATCCACTGATGGGACAGTTTTCAAAGATATTGATATAAGTGTAATCATAAAAAAACAAACAAATTTGAAAATGACTAGATTACATGACAAGTCTATAGGGTAGTTTGACTCATCAGGCTGGCCTGTAGTCTAGTAGCTTTTCGCGTGTGATTGTGGCTACCTTGAGTTGACGTCTCCGTGTCCCAGCTGACCATGCTGACCATAGCCAAATGTATAGACATCCCCATTCTCCATCAGAATCACTACAGGACACAACCAGATTATTTATAACCATAATTTCATATAAACACCTTAGACTTACACTACATTATGTTTTTTAGAGGAAATCTGAAGTCAAAGTAGGGCTGGGCGATAAAACGATAACGATATGTATCACGATAGACACGTAATCAATATCTGCGTCCGATAAAACGATCGATAAATTATTTTCCTTTGTCGGAACAAACCAGAGCTTGCGAAGCAAGGTTGCATGAACAAAGGCACTCACTCTCTAGCAACGTAGGGAGCCATAACGTTGTCTTGTGTTGGATTCTTGAATAACAGAACCGGCGTGGAGTGATAAATCGAAAATGAGCGAGCAAATTGTTGATAAACAGGAGAGTATGTTTAGAGTAAGAATAACTTGAAACGTTACTTTTTTCTTTTTTTATGCTGGTTTTATATTTCGATCAATGGTATTGTACTGTATCATATTTGTTTTTATGTTACATATGTAAAGTTTTCCTCAGTTTCATTTTAATTTCTATGTTTACAAAACACTGCACATATTTTAAAACACTATGTTCACCAGAAGGTTAATCAGCTTGTGAAATTCCTAGCACTAAACTTGCAGAAAATAGTTCTTCTCAGGGGTCCGTTCTTTGTACGTCGCTTAATACATCCGAAATCAAATGAGACATTCAAGATGACATCATCCAGCTGAGCTTCTCATCTGGCTAATTTGGTTCTCCGAACACACCTTCCGTTTACGATGAGTATAGCTGGATTGAGTCACCTGAGATAAATGCGCGTCCTCGTGTTCGTTTAAAAGGCGACATGTATCGATAGAAACCTTCATCAGCGACACTCCTATTGGATACTGATCATAGCCAAAGATCACGTCCACTTTTTCTCGACAGCAGAACAAGAGATATTGATGGAAGGTTGTGCGGAACTTGAATGTTTTATTATAACGCAAGGGAAAACCGCAAAGTCTGCAAAAAGCCAGGATAGGGCTGGCAAAATGTAGCAGACAAATTAAATGCGTTAGTGGTCACAATGTTATGGTTCTATCAATTGTTACGGTATTGTATTTTAATAATGTCATAATTTCATTTCATATTTTCTAAATGTCAGAGCCACCACAGGACAGTAAATTGGTTCCACAATTCCCACTCGAAAATATAATTTCTGCCAACTTTATTTCATACAAACTCCAACACACACACACACACACACACACATATTAGGGGATTACTCATGGACCGACTACTAGAACATGGGAACAAGTAAAAGTGAACTACAAGAACATTCTACAAAAAGGTAGTCTTTATTACTTTTATTGTTCTTAGTCACCTAAGTCTCTTTTAAAACACAGGTAAATGTATGGAGTTACATTTGTCTCAAAAATAACAAACACAATTCTTACTATTGTAACCAAAAAATATGTATTTCAAACAAAAAAAAAATATTGAATGCAAAACGTCCACAAAAAGCTATCGAGATCCGCAAGAAATCAAAACGTTTTAAATGCAAAGACAAATGTATTACAGTTTTTCTCTGCTTACGTTGCCATGGTTTTTGCTCTCTGGCTTTTTTGTAGTTGCGAGTTCAGGTTTTTGCTCTTGGTTTCTTTTTTGCAGTTGCAAATTTTTTTGACACAATTGTAACGTGTGGTCAGGGTTTAGATGACTTCCAAGAAGACGGGTCTCCATTGGTCAGCCGGATTTCGAGCAGTAGATTGCATTGACACGATGGCTGGGCAGCCAGAACGTGGCTTTTTGCAGCCTCGGGTGGTAAGCTCACAAACTCACTTTATAGTATTGGGTTTTGTTCCTAGACATTTTACATTTACAGTATGTCTGCCATCGTGACATAGAGGAATGAAATTCAAAGAATGCAATTTACTGCTCGAAATCCAGCTGAACAATGGAGACCCGTCTTCCTGGAAGTCATCTAAACCCCGCCCACAGGTTACAATTGTGTAAAAAATTCGCAACTGCAAAAAAAGAAACCGAGAGCAAAAACCTGAACTCGCAACTGCCAAAAAAGCCAGAGAGCAGAACCATGGCAACGTAAGCGGAGGTAGAAAAAAAACTGCAATACATTTGTCTTTGCATTTAAAAGTTTTGATTTCTTGCGGATCTCGATACCTTTTTGTGGATGTTTTGCATCCAATATTGATTTTTTTGTTTTCAATACATATTTTTGGTTGCAATAGTAATAATTTTGTTTGTTCTTTTTGAGACAAATGTAACTCCATATAAATGCATGTGTTTGTCTGTCCATAACAGCAATCAATAATCAGAAATCAGAAAAGTTCTTCATCGCCCTGAATGTGTTAACAGACAAGGAATTTACTTTGGCAGGAAAGTGCGTACATAAAACATACGAATAGAAAAATATAAATTAGACTAGGCTGAGGGGAATATGAATAAGTAATATACAAAATGCTATATCAAAATACAGATAAGTCAATTAATTTACCAAACTGTAAAGTTATTTGTTGCTGCATTAAATTATGTTGACTTGACCGATACATCTCAATGAGTAGAGTTTCGCTCTGCGCTAAAGGGTCTCTTGTCTATCTCGCAATACAGAATTATTTCGAAAAAGCTCTGCGAATTGTTCTTCTCGTAAAAACGGACAGGACATGGCTGTGAATGACTTCCAACGTCACATGCACTTATAAAGCAGCCATCTAATTTGTTTACATGAAATAAGCCTGCTCAGGAGCAGCTTCAAGCTTAAGCACCTGTTGCTATGACAACAAGTACAGGATGAACTTCGGAGAACCAAACTAACCAGGATTATGCCAAATCGTCAATTAAATCCGGCTAACTGAGTTAGCGACGTACGGAGAACGGACCCCAGGTCTCAGGTTTCTCTATGTTTATATTTAAGACACTATTTTATTACACTTGATAAGGGAACGCTTACGTATTCTTTAATTTTGCACCTTAACATTAAGAGATAATTGTTAAGTGTTCATTGTGATTTTAGACTTCTGTTTACATTTTAATTATTTGAGTGTTCTCTATGATTGTGTTAACATTTTTGTCTTTATAACTAAGGGGATTATAATCAGAGGAAGGTTAAGTTTAAAATAAAAACGTTTAAATGTAATATTTTTTTCCTGATCCTTATTTTAAATGTCATAAAAAATATCAATAATTAAAGATATCGACCAATATGAAACACTTATATTGTGATACAGTTTTCAGCCATATTGCCCAGCCAAAGTCAAAGTGTACCATCAGCTATTGATTTTGTTTGTGTTTGTCAAGATAAAATTTTGTGACGACATTTAATTTTCCTCTGTCATGATTTCATCCTAAAACCTAATGTCAATTTGCACAGCAGAAGACAACACAGAGCTCCACATTTTGACACAGAAAAGCAAATCCTGACATGTGTCACTTAATTAAACAGTGGAATTGCTTGTCTTTTTAGGGTACTCAGGTAAAACAACTTAATCAACTAGTACCAAATAAGGCCAGAGGAATCCTGACTAAATGAACATTAGTATGTACATCCAGTACTAGGCCCTCTACACTGACCACTCTGTGATTAAACTATGCCATGTCTCAGGGTAATTGATGGTCTGGGACTAGCTTATCAAATTGTATGGGGCAGTTTTTTCCCACGTTAGCCCTCATCAGGATAATATGTAGACAGAGACACAATGTTCCCCCAATAGCACAATGAGGCAGCAACAGTAACCACAGGTTTTATAAAAACACTACTGAAATACCTTAATGACCTACAGCTGTCTGAAGCCAGAAGTGAATGACAGAATATGGGAAGGGTTCCTACCTGAATGGTGGAATCCACAGCTGACCTGCACAGCTCTCATCTCACAGTCAAAGCGCACTGCCCCGGGGGGGTAGGTGGTAATCTTACTGGCATCCTTCTCCCCTCGCTCGCAGCTTCCATCTTCAAACGCAAACAAGCCATCAGGCAGGTGAAGAGGAAAAGCAGGGAGGAGCGGGAGAGAAAGCGAGGGAGTGGGGGTTATGAGAGAACATTGTTGTCAGGTTCAGAGAATGGTACATCAGGATCAGAACACCGACAGTCCTGGAAAAACAAATACTGAAGCTGGGCAAGTGATTTGACAAAAAGGCATGCGAAAATTCATAAAAAATATACATTTCAAAAACTCAGAACTGTAAAGCGTGAGGACTTTTCCTCACTCCGTGTTGTGTTTTAGTTGGCCACCGTTATCATTCGTTGGGTTGTTGTTACGAAGCACACCAGTTTGGGTAATCAGGAGGGCTTGAATGTTGGGTTTCCACTGTGGTGTGCTTTGCATTATTTGAATTCACAGTTCTACGTCTCACAGTTCTATTCACAGTTCTATGTCTATGAGTGTTTTTGCTGTTTGTACTTGTTGCTGTTTTCTGAATTTAGTAAGTCGCTACATTGCACAATTTAATTTAAACCAGTGTACATGTTTTCTTCGCCATTCTCTGTTTTCTTTTAATAAAACCACTGAATGTGATTTCAGCTGAGTATTTGGCTTTTCGCTGCACTACAGGCGATCGTGACAGAGTGTGAAGCCTGAAGAAGAACCAAAGCCAGCAGAGCCTGATGGTGGGAGGACCCCTTCCGACCTCAAACCAAGAGAACAACGCCCCCCAAAGGGGTTTATGGACCAGCCCCCTGTGGTGGTTGGGAGAAGTACTGGAACCTGAGCCCGCCGAGGAATGGCCTTAACCTTCATCGCCCGATGCTGCCAAGGATTGGCCACTAACTCCGCCGCCTGTGCCCGCCGAGGTCTGGCCTCTACCTCCGCCCGCAGAGGTCTGGCCTCTACCTCCACAGCCTGAGCCTGCAGAGGTCTGACCTCCACCTATCCCAGAGTCTGCAGCGGTCTGGCCTCTTTCCCCAATGCCAGAGCCCGCAAAGGTATGGCCTCCTACCCCTATGCCAGAGCCCGCAGAGGTCTGGCCCTGTCCTAATCCACCGAGGGGCTGGGAGCCTCCCCCCGCAGCTCCTGCGCTCCCTCCCTTCACTCACTCCATGGTGTGACTGGGGGGGTAATGTCACAAGTGAGGACTTTTCCTCAGTGCGTGTTGTGTTTTAATTGGTCACCGTTATCTTTTGTTGGGTTGTTGTTATGATGCACACCAGTTTTCAGTTGGGTAATCAGGAGGGCTATTTAGGTTGTTAGTTTCCACTGTAGTGTGCGTCACATTATATCACGTCATGGTTCTATGTAGGCTGTTTTTATGAATTCAGTAATTGGCTACATTGCGCAGTTTATTTTAAACCAGTGTCCATGTTTTTTTCGCCAATCTCGGTTTGTTTTCTTTTAATAAAACCCCTCAACGTGATTCTGGCTCTGCATATGTCTTTCCTCTGCACTACACCTAGGAGATCGTGACAAGAACCTCTAAAAACAAAAGAGGTTCTCTGTATTTGTTAGGGTATAATATGAAAGTTTTTTTAATATTATTTGAATGAAATATATCAATTGCATTACCCCTAGCTCACTTAAATCAAACAGTTAGTTGACACGTTTAGTTAGGTGTGCAAGGTCTAAAATACAATCTATCTGTACTAGCTAGTAGTGATTGGTTAGAGACATCCCTTGTGACTCCTGTTGAACTAAAGGTGTCTGCGTATTCTAAAACGATAAATCTCAAGTAACAAGCAAGCGGTAGTGAGAAAAGCAGATGCCGCATTTGATTAAAATATCCACCAGCTTTGCATCATTTAATATGAATCAGTAGCAATCTAGCATAACAAACGACTGATTTGCAATGCAGTAATCTACATTATGAGAAATGAAAATACATGCACGTTAGTGCAGTGATTCATTGTGCTTCCAACTGCTCTATACTCACTCTGAGCGGTATTTCTGTGCAAATGCCCAATCCAATCATTAATAAATGATGGGCAGAAACCACTGTGTATTTTAAATGATGTGGCATGTAGCAAGCAAGTTGTTTGTTAACTTTAGAAGCCAATATTTATTGTTAAAATGTGCACAAACAATTCAGAATTTCAGCAAAGTGCTATCAATCAACAAGAACAGCTTGATTAACAATCTGAAGAGTTTACTAGACAGACAACATCCATGTGTAGACATGGCATCTAGCATTCAGACTTGGTTATTCTCGCTCTAAATTATTTGTTTTACCAGGCACGTAATGAATATTACCTGATCAATCTATTCCATATGTTCATATAGCTGTTCTAAGAGTTGGCCTATGCTTGAAATTAACTCATCCATGTGTGGGACAAAGCGGAATCAGGGAAGTTCTAAACAGCCAAAATATCTAGAAAAAACAATAATAACAGCATTTTATAGAAGGTTGAACATATATTTTATTGAAATTGTGTTTCATCTAATTCTACACGATTAGAAGGCTTTCAACACACTGTTTTGGTAATATTGTGCTAAAAAATAAACTCACTTTTTTTCTCACTGTGTGAATAAGTTATGTTTGCGCGAGGAAAAATGACATTGTTTTGGGACAGAGCTTTCACATTATCATTAGTAAATTCACCCAGTCTGTGTTGCGAAGCAAGTTTAAAATGTACTAATGTGAATCACTAAAACAGATAAGAAATGAGAACGCAAACCTAATTGACACCCTGTCTGTGTTTTGGTAAGTCTGCCCGTGAAGCCACTGCCAGTTGAGGTGACACGGAGCTACAGCATTTTGGCCCAGATAGCACTAACTCTATATGAAGCCATTATCGAGTCAAGTCTGTTAGCGTTGGTCTTTTAACAGTATTTAATTCATGTGACGCACACATGGAGAGAAATGTATGTTATACATAAGTAAATAAATTTGCTTTAAACCAACAACAAACATGGAAATTGAACAGAAAACGCTGCAACGCTGAAGCACAATTATAGAAACCAGAGCTGTGTTATCCTTCTTTACAGCCTGCTAACATGTACAAATAGCACACAAAGACAAAGCATAAAAGTATATATCATCTTCCTTTCTCCAAGAAATGTAAACTGACAATTTAAGTTCATGCCTTTCCAGTTCCATTGTTTCCCTCGATCGCCCAATCACATGTGAATTAGAACGACACTGCCGCGTGAAAAATAGCCTAAAGTTAGGACCCGGCTTTTGCTCATAACTCTGATTGTATTTTACTGAGAGACTAGGGATTAGATGTAGATGATCTGAAGGCATTTGAGAACTATTTGGTTTCATGCAAATCGTTCAAGTTTTTCTCATGGTTGAGTGATTTCGCGGACCCAGTGTTAAGATCTGGAAGACTTGGGATTTGGTGGAGGTGATCTGAGGGCTGGCCAATTGCATTGTTTCCCTCGATCGCCATTTCACATGTAAATGCAGCCTATATATTTCCCACAGAGCAGTGAGACTGGAGTAAGCCGGAGTTGGCCGAGGAGGAGTACATGCGTCTCCGTGCTTACTTTTTCTAAGTGCCACCATGGCCAACTACATCGAGTCCGCAGTTCGCCGAAGGACTGTGCACTGGAGCATCCCCAAGGCATCCTAAAAGCAATTTTGTGGGGGAGCTAAAGGGGTGTTCTAGGGGGGCAAGAAAGGAATATCAACGTGCTGGACCCAACGTGCTGTTTATCTTTAAGTCTATGTTTTCAGCATTCAGTGTTTAAAGTGTTTGTTTTCATTGTATTTTAAATAAATACCACCAACGTTTACAGCAGCTCTGCAGTTAGCTTTCTCCGCACTACACAGAGGATTGAGATGTGTGAATACTTTATGGATGCAATGTACTTCTAAAATGCTGAATGTGTCAGCATTGTTTGCATTTTTTTTTAAATTAGAATAATTTCTACCACGAAAAAGCATATATTTGTTGGGGTTAAAGGCATTCTCAAATGAACTTTTCCTTATTATATTACAACATGAATTCTTAATCATTAATTAGGAGTTCTAGCATTTTGGAGTGTTGTGTTGTGATCAAAAGCAAAGTTGTACAAATTGAATTACAAATGTAAATCGGAAAATAACTGATTGCTTAAGTGTTCACCCATGGGACCAGGATTTCAGGTTAATTACTAATTTGTCTAAGATGTCCCAGAGTTGATAACGAGAATGAGGTTATTTAAAACCATCAATACGAAATTAGAGACAAGAACATTACCAAGGCACAGGTATCTCTGCGCTAGAGCATGAAAAGATATTGATGGTAGAGAGCTAATAGGATTCAGAAAATTAGAGAGACATACTGGGAAAATCCTTCCAACAAGTCAATGACCCTAACTAGAGTCAAAGCCCCATTGGAGTGGCTCAAAAACAAAATGTTGTCCTTTAATGTCCTACTCAAAGCCTGGAACTCAATCAATTTAAGAATAGGAAGAAGATGGGATGTCACAAAAGGGAAATCATGCACTGGGCTGGTGGCCCTGGACAAAAAAATGGACATATTGCAGACTGAGTGGTGCAGCACAATGCCAAGTCTATATTCTTGATGATAGCATGATTATGTGATAGTGATGTCAATAGTAAATATGGCTAGAACCTGCTTCCTTTGTGCCACAGTGTTATAACATTTATTGAAAAAGCAATAGTTCAGTCTGTCTGTCTGTGTGTGTGCGTGTGTGTGTGTAATGGGAGGTATGTTGTAGCTATTCATTTTTTTTTATTGATACACAAAAGAGATTATTAGGCGTGTGTATGGCTGACAAAAGAGCAAGAGCAGAGGCATTGAATGGTAGATTGGAAAGGATGACAGATGGGACAAGAGCGGAAAAGTTCTAACTTGTTTATTGCTCCAAAATTCACAATCGTACCACAATCTGGATCTAAAAAAAAGTGCCAAGAGTATGTTTTTTTCCAGCTCTGACATTGGAAGGGACAAATAAAAACGGTATCTCAGTGACTCCTTGACTGACTACTCTCCTGGTTTCAGTAACTACAGAGGTCGGGGTGGGAAACCAACTGAGCTTAGTGTAGACCAGGGAGGGCAGATATTTCAGCTCAGGGGCCACATCAGCACTTAGAAATGATATGAAGGGCCACATTTGTTAGGTAATTTGTTCATTCTAAAATATCTGTGGGCCAGAAAAGGGCAATAATTAAAATGTATACACATAACATATATACAGGAGGTGTGTTATATCTAAATAACTTTAATTCAGATACAGATACATTACAATTGGACTGCCAAGTTATTTTGTACTTCCTCTCAAAACTGTTTTAATACCTTCCGTGGGCCTGATGGAATTGCCTTGAGGACCGGATTCGGCCCGCGGGCCATAGTTTGCCCACCCCTGGTGTAGACTATAGAGATGTTATGAGGTTCATTAGTGATACCTCGTGTCATATGAAGTTTATTTAACAGACTTTTTTCAACCCATACCTGGTGAGTTACTGCATTACGGTCCAATTCCAATGTCCCCCTAAATCCCAAACCCTCATAGACTTAATTGACATCACCAGTAAAATGATTTAGTGCAAAAGGCTGCAAAAGCTCAAAATTCTATAAATAGACAGCACTTTTCAACATTAATACATTACCTTGATGACAAAGAATCATGTTGCACACTACTGCGGGTATAAGACTTTTTATTTTAGGTTTATTGCTTTCTTTGTAATGACATTATGGGAGCAAACTACACATAGTTCTGGCTATATGAGCCCTTCAGTGATCTTTGTGTTTATATATACACACATGTAAACTTTTTTTTCTAACAATGTTGATATCACGGTTGGTTGGTCCTTCAATGCTTGTTTGTTTACTGTTCATCTTTTTTCTCCAATTAAGAGAACGATTTGCCTGGATTTTTCTCTCGCTTCAGGGCTTCCCCAAGTAAACCCTGTGTATCAGATCACAATAATGTGAACTTTGAGCAGTTTCCTTAGGCAAAGTCTGCCGAAATGCAGAATTACGAAAAGGGTGCATGAAAAGGGTGCATAACTAATAATCAATGATTATTGCATACAACAAATGAAAACCCCAAAATGTCAGAAATGTGGGGTTTTCATAAGCTATAATCATCAAAATTATATCAAATAAAGGCTTGAAATATCTCCGTTTGCATGTAATGAGTATATATAATATATTTGTTTCACCTTTTAAGTTGAATTACTGAAATAAATGAACTTTTGCAAGATATGCAAATTTTCTGAGTTGCACCTGTATATGCTCAGGTATTCTCAAATTCTCTGTCCCTCATAACCTGGGTCATATAATCCATGCACTCAAATGACCTACCTGTATTGCCTTATTGTGTCCCATTGCTATTTGCACTCTGTTCTGTGTATTTATTGTGTAATTGTATGTTGTTCTACACATTTTTTCACCTTATTTTGGCCAGGTCGACGTTGCAAATGAGAATTTGTTCTCAATCAGCCTACCTGGTTAAATAAAGATTAAATTAAAATAATTATTTAGCCAACAACACAATCATCAAATACATTTATTGAATCTTATTCTCCTGCTTGGTTTGTCTTATTTGTTTTCAAATGTGGAAACCTTTTTTTAAAAGGCTTTTGCTTAAATGATCTACAGTTCCAAGTAATTCAAATGGTCACAACATCACTGCTTTGGTAATCTGCTGGGAGATGGGGAAATGTCAACACTTATATTTTGATTGAATTTCCGGCAGAAATATTGAATATGTTATCCAAACAATAGAAAACACATGAACAGCCAGGCCCAAAATCATGATAACTAATACCGCCACGCTGCTGACAGAGTAAGTTATTCCAAATTCAGCTTACACCTGGTGTCTTACCCATGTGGCAGTTGAGTTCGCTCACTCAGCAACAAAATTGACAAACTCTTACTGCTGCTATCAAGGAAATACAGGGATTAAACAGATAACAAATTACAAATGCAAATCACCCCAGGCTACCGACGATCTGCAACTTGCCAATGACCTAAACCAGTTTTACTGCAGATAGGAGAGACAAAAGAGCAGTCCGCACACTCCCTTTAGCTGTGTCCTGCCACCACCAACAGTCCCGATCACCAGGGCTCACCCACAACCAACCATCCCAATCGACACCTTCCCTGAGACAACAATGGCATCAATCAACATGTAAATGGTCACAGACTTTCTTTCCAACAGAAGGCAGCACATGAGGTTGTGGAAACACCTGTCAGACCCTGACCATCAGCACTGGCTCTCCTCAAGGTTGGGTCCAGGGCCCTGTTTTCTTCTTTCTGTACACCAACAACTGCACCTCCAGTCACCACTATGTCAAACTTCTGAAGTTTGCAGATGACACCACCCTCATTGATATAATCTCTGATGGGGACGAGACTGCCTACAGGGGCAAAATCCTGGTGTCTTGGTGCAGTCTCACCAACTTGGAGTGCAATGCCGTAAAGACAGTGGAGATGAAATTGGACATTAGGAGAATCCCAGCTGACCTTTGTCCCATCCTGGAGGGCTGCCCCATCAACATAGTGGAGTCCTTTTGCATCCTGGGCAACACCATTGCCCAAGACATCAAGCGGGAGCAGAACATCACCTCTCTCACTAAGAAAGCACAACAAAGACTGCACTGCCTGCGGCAGCACAAAAAGTACAAACTGCCAACGTCCATGATGATCAATGCCTACACAGCCATCATTGAGTCCATCCTGACCTCCTCCATCACAGTCTGGTACGCTGCAGCCACTGCCAAGGATAAAGACAGACTGCTATGCATCATCCACTCTACAGAGCGTACCATTGGTTATAAGCTGCAGTCCCTGAAAGCCAGGTTACTGAGGTGGGCAGCAAAGATTGAGGCAGACCCCTTCTATCCGGCAGACGGCTATTCTCTATCAAGAGCAAAACACCCCGCCAAAAACAACTGCTTGTTCTCCACATGGGCGGCCTATGGAATATGCCTATAGCACTAGACTGCCCTCCCCCACATTTACCCACCCAGGACATCGGCTGTGATACAAATGAAAACAGTGGACATCCTGTTCTAGACTCGACATTGCCCTTTTGCCCAATACTTGAACCTGGACATTGCTTTTTCTGCAATCTGCTCACACGTCCTTTGCTCCTTTGCACTATTCAGATAGATATTACACATTCTATATTTACCCAGTACATATTCTATCTTGGAAGGGTTGTGTTTTGCTCTGTTGGTTTGTGTACGTCTTAAAATGTGTTTTCTAATGCTACAACTAGAGGTCTGAGAAAAATCTTTGTTTGTGTAAACAGACTTGGCGAATAAACCTGATTCTTATCGCTCTTCGGTGTTGAAATTGGCAACACTTCAAAAGAAGTATGTTGACATACCTCAACGGGCTGCATGTACATGTGGACTCCAGGAACTCTGAGGAGTATGTTTTATTTGTCCACCATATATTTTCTTACCGTACCAACCAGTGATAATAAGTTCTTGGTTTTTATGAAAGGTGGGTAAGAAGAACGAAAGGCAGACTGACGCGTAGAAGAACGGGACAGCTGGTTTGGCGGATTGCAAGATCGGAAAGGGCGGATCAGGACCCGTTTGGTCAAGGGTAGTGAACCTGAAGACCGGCAGTTGTACCTTTATGCTTGTCCCGTTTATGCCTTAGGACCTGTAGGGGTCTGAGTCTGGCTAGGGCGTGCTCACGCTGGTTCATTAATATTTGGCCAGGAAAAACAAGGGGGCCTGAGAGGGAGAAAGAAACTTTCACATGCATGGACAAACCAGGCTCACAGATTGGGAAAAATATACAATGGTAACATAATAGCGTAACATACACAGCAAAATCATGAGGTCACACACAAAGGGGAAAGAAAATCACAAGAGCACAATACGGAAACGAGGGAAACCTAAAATCATAGCAATGACCCAAACACCAAATCTGTATTATCGAACAAGAAAACACACCTTTTCCTAACCTTCTCAGTGAAGAAGTGCCAAACTGGAAATGTTGTATACGTCCTAGTATACATTTTCTTCTTCCTAGCTTAAAATAAGCTGTGTAATATATATATATATATATACTTTTACTTTGAAAAAGCATGTGTGCACCTAAGCAGAAAAATGTTGGTGCACAACAAGTATTTTAGGTTTTAAAGCTAGAAAAAAATGTATTGCATCATATTTAGGTGCTAATAAAGTGGGTTCCCATTATCAATCGTTTTTACTAATTTCATTATTATTTTTTTGTAAACCACGCAATGAGCCCAGGCACAGGCTTGATGGTTGAAACCCCTGCTCTAGTCCCCGTCCCCTCTTTACCAATACCTTGGCCTACTACATTGTTCTGATCTGCCTTTTTTCTTCCTCACCAAACACAAGCAAATAGATCCACCTATTCTTAAGCCAAACCTCTGACCCTATCCCCAAAACCTCTTAGTCCGTACCTCTTCCTTCCTCCAGTCGATGTCGACGGTTGATGCGCTGGCGTTTCTCCTCCTGACGAATCTGGATGTGCTCCTCAATATTGACTCCTGGGGGGGGAGGGACAGGCACAGCTAAAAAACACCGCCCCGGGGGAGAGACCAAACCAGACAGAGGAGAAACAACACACATGGATGAATGATGGAGAAAGAAAACAACAGAAAAGCGATGCATCTAATCAAGGAATTAATACATTTTCTTCCTTCCTTGTTTTGACAAGCCTTAAAAATCTTAATTAATCAAGAATTATATCATTACTAATTCAGTCTGGCATTCAAATTGAGACACAAGTCATGGTAAATAATTTGCATACAGCAGCTGTTACTAAATTTCAAATATTTAACTCTACAATTTGCTTTTGAATTCTACAAATGTCTGAAAATATTTAATTGATGAAAGACCATTACAAAAATCATCTCTCATTTAGTGTTTGATTATGTTGGTGAAGACCACTGTCTAACAGCCCAACATTTCCCATAGGAAAATGTCATCCGTGCACCAATAATAAACCGTCTTTAAATTCACTTAGATCCTTTCCTCTTGCCATCTTGAGGTCCACTGGGCCAGCTCAGCATTGAATTTTGAAAGCTTTTATTTAAATTGTTAAACCAAAAGTGAAAGTTTTAACATTTGACACTAAATCAGGGAGAAAATTCACTCCCTGATTCTACTGAAGAAATGTATAGCAACTAACATTTAGTTTGATGGAATTAATATAAACCAGATATAAATAATATATTTATTATTTTTAGGCCACATGTTAAACATCCATGTTGTACAGAAAACATTGACCGTGACATGGAAATTATTAAGCAGTGTGCTGACAATTAAAAAACAAAAGACACAAGGAGCCTCGTGAAATAAGACCTTAATGTGTACAAATGAAAACACCAAACTTGAGATTGCAAATATATTGGACAGCATATTTTTATGCGTTTTATACCTAGTAGTAAATCTAGCGGTATCATTTCCTTGACAGCGTCAAAGATCCCCCTCTGTCTGGCCTCCTGCCCATCCAGCTCCCTGGCGCAGGCCTTACAGCAGCCACAAGCTGAGCAACCAGACTCTCCCGAACCACAGCCACAAATACTGATAGGGACAGAGAGAAAGACAAAATTACAAAAAAAACATCAGGACAAACAATCAAACCCAGAAATCCAAGGACACAATACAAACCAGAGCATCGATACATACATACACAAACTATTAGCGTATCTGACTAGCATGTTAAGTCAACATTTTGGATTTGTAGAGACAGATAACAATAAGGATTACTGAAAAGATGTCCCAAAGCATTTATAGCTATGTTGTTCCACATTTTATAGTTATGTAGTTATGAGCTTGTAATAGTTATGAGCTTGTCACACCACCAAGAAGTTTGTGAAATCATTGTGTTACGAGTATGTTCCCTTCACTAGCAACCAAAGTAAGCATGTAAGCAAGATGCTAGATTATTTTGTTGTGTATAACATAACTAGCATCGCCACGCTATGATTTTTCACAGCAAACACTGATGTTAATCTATCGTATTATTTCACGTGCCATGTAGCCTATTACACTACTTAATAACAAATTATCATCAGTGTATTGATATAACCTAGGAGTCTTCAACAAAGTATCGTTTTGTATTGAAATGAAACGGATATAAACTATAATTATCAATAGGCTTACCACCAATGGGAGATAAACCCATACAAACCAAAGCATGTGATTTAAATGGTGTGAAGAATGATGAGTGTGATTGAATTGGAACACTTGTCTAATGATGAATAATAGTGGGCGATCTACACATTGTATTATGAAAGGCTGGGGATGGTATATAACCTCAACTATTATTGGCATTTACAACGTGAACTGACTATTTAGGCATGGCAAACCGAGCTGAACGAATTGACACGCTGACTGCATTGCAGATGCTGCAATATTTAGACGAGATGGAATCTGATGGAGGATCAGAAATCGAGTCTGATGGAGGATCAGAAATCGAGCCTAAAATCGACGTGTCAGATGACGGGTGTTCATCGGAATCTGATATTGACCCGCCACCAACTGAGACCACAACTGCCGCTGTGAGACAAGAGTCTGTGAGGGATGGCACGATTTGGATAGAAACGAGCAATGAGAGCGCACCAGGAAGGAACCCTTTGCAGAATATCCTGACAGAGGCAGCAGGCCAAACAACTCACGCTAAGAGTCGCATTGGCTGCGCACTGGACAGTTTGCGTGTGTGACATGAAAATGCTGCAGCACATCAGAGATTGTACAGTTACTCATGCACACAGAAAAGGCCAAGTAAGGTTGGACATGTCTGTTGATGAACTCAAAGCCTTCCACACGCTTTTGTATGTCCGTGGCGCATACGGCAGAAAGAGCATTAAATTGGAGTTGTTTTGGTCTCATCGATATGGACTTTTTCTGTGAGACCATGCCACACAACCGTTTCATAGAGATAATGTGACACATACGGTTTGATGACAAGGAGACAAGAGAACTGTGCTTGTTCTACGGATAACAGATACGTTTGCTGCAGTCTCAGACACCTGGAAAAGTTTTGTGAAAAACTCCATTGCTTGTTACAAGCCAGGATTAAACGTAACTGTTGATGAGCAAATGTTTTCAACTAAAGCTTGGTGCCGTTTTACACAGTACATGGCTAACAAACCGGACAAGTTTGGGTCAAATTTTGGTTGGCTAGGGATGTCGACACAATATACCTGCTCAATGGATATCCATATCTGAAACCAGGATAGCGGGTGAGCGGCTGTCAGAGACTTTGGTTTTGAGACTCACTGAGCCTTTCACCAGCAAAGACAAAAATGTGACAACGGACAATTTTTTTTAGATCTCTTTCCCTGGCAGAAATAAACACTGTGTGCAGTGCAACCGTGCTAGAGACTTGAAGCAAAGCCTGGCATAATGCTGAGAGACTCAGAGTCTAAGATATACATTTTAAAAAGTCACTGAAAAATTTAAAATAAATAAAAAGCTCATGCCAGATATTTTGTGTTACATTATCCTTAATTAATGGAACATTTCCACACAGACTGTTTTCTTTTAAATGCCCTACCAAATCTTCCTAGATGGTTCTGTTCCAGAGCAATATCCATTTAGATCACTATATACTGTAATATATACCACTCAATCACTATATACTGTAATACATACGGTTAGCCAGGGCCTAAATACAACGGTCATAACATGATCCTCCTATACCACACTGTGGTTCGACTGACGTTTATTAGGCAAAAAAAAACATTGAATGTGTTCAAGCGTGTGTGTCTCTGTGTACACCTGCCACTTGGTCAAGATTTCTTACCCTCCAGGTACTCGGTCGGGCCGTCCACTGCTAACACAGCTGGCTCCATAGCCAGTGCAGTCTCCACACACAGTGCACACCATGCATTGGTCCAGCTTCCACTTGTGCATTCCTGGCTGGCACATCATGCTCTTCTCCTCCTTCTCCTCCAGCTCATCCTCCAGATCCTCGTCCATGGCCGTTGCCATACTCTCAACCCCAAATGCTACAGTAGGAACAGAAGACATGTATTTGATTCATAGTGTATTTTCACTGTCACATGGATAGGTGTTCGGTGCAAAAATATATTTTTGTCGGTAAAAATGTGTGCATACGACATCTTCATGCATGTCAGTGTTGCTGGTAATTCTATATGCATAATCACTTTACCTTTTCCCGCCTGGTTCATGGCTCCCGTGTCTCGACCACACTGGCCCTTGTTATTGACCCCAAATGTCCAAACCTCTCCACTCTTGGTCAGAACACATGTGTGGGCCTTTCCCATTGCTACCTGTGTTACAACGTGACCTTTCAGATCTGACACTTGGCCTGAAGAGGGGACAATAGCAAGAATAAAACAATGATTTTGAAATACAGTCTGCCTATCAAGCCAATAAAATAGTAGTATTGAAGGCTTCCCAACTGTCGTGAAGTGTTCTAAATTTCAGCCCAAACATTAGATACCAACAAGCATCTGCCAGGCCTGCTCAGTTGTTAGAATCAGGCCTGGCAGATACCAACAAGCATCTGCCAGGCCTGATTCTAACAACTGAGCAGGCTATTTCTCAGTCATTCCTGTCAGCAGCAGTGGCTGGAGCAGTTGTGGTGCTAAATTTTCTATATTAATAACATTAATTGCCTAGTTTCTCACTTGGTTCTGACTGAAAGTTATGTTAAAAGCCTAGTCTTCTACCACATCACTTACATAACTAATATTAACCCCTTTCTCTATTTCTATCTAACTCACAGGTGCTGTCGCTGTAGATGGCGTCCTTGCCAAACATGTACAGCTCCCCATCCTTTGTGACGATGCTGCTGCTGCCGTTGTTGCAGGCTGTGTTCACTGCCATCTTGGTGTCCAGCTTCATAATTTTTTTGGGCTTGAAAGGTTTGGCCTGGCGGCGGCTCTTGGCTGGAGGGACAAAACTAATTTATTCAGATATAATACATAAATGAATAATCTCGACACAAGACGACAATGCAGGCAAATCAGAAATAAGTAATAACAGTGTTAAGACTTTTCTTTAAGATACTTAAATACTGTTACTTACTGGACTCTCCGTCCTCTCCCTTGCTGGCAGAGCCTGTAAAAAACACGCTGCCATCCTCAGCAACCAGCAGGGCGTGTGAACCATCGTGGCCCACTGAGAACTGGACAATCTTAGGAGACTTGGTGATGGGCAGCTCCACCCATTTACCTGTTGACGGACCACCCTGCTTGATGCCCAGGCTCTGGTACTTCCCTGTGTAGTAAATCTAAGGGAACACAAAAAAAGCAAAAAAGTGAGGTAGATAAAGACTCATTATTGCTAAAAACAACATTATTTGTGAAAGTTTCTTGATTTCTGAGACTCATTTGTCAAAGGGGTTACGGTTCTCTTGGTTTCACGATGAACATTTGTTGAATATTCAGGGCAGAAGACACAGTTCGATTCCCATGAGACCGCCCAGCGATGGTATGCCCGGCACTTTGGTAAGGCTGTACATCTGGACAGACATTTTGTTGTTGTTGGGAGCAGTATTAAAGATCAGTCCGGGTAGGGATTGAGTCCTTACCCCAAGTGAAGAAGTTTAAGTACCTCTGAGTCTTGTTCGCGTGTGAGGGGACAATGGAGCGTGAGATTAGCCAGAGAATCAGAGCAGCGGGAGAGGTGTTGCATTCGCTTTACCGCACCGTTGTGACGAAAAGAGAGCTGAGCCAGAAAGCAATGCCCTCGATCTACTGTTCACTATAGTCATGAAGGCTGGGTGAGCGCCGAAATGGATTATCTCAGGAAGGTGGATGGCCTGTCCCTTAGGGATATGGTGAGAAGCTCAGTCATCGCTGAGAAACACGTAGAAAGGAGCCAGTTGAGGTGGTTCGGTCATCTGGTAAGGATGTCCCCTTGACGTCTCCCTAGGGAGCTGTTCCTGGCACGTCTAGATGGGAGGAGGCCTCAGGGGAAGACCCAGGACTAGGTGGAGAGATTATATATCCACACTGGCCTGGGAACGCCTCAGGGTCCTCCAGTCAGAGCTGGTTACAGAAGATTTATTTGCGTATTGAAGTGGGAGGCTAAAGAATTTTAGGTTCAGTCAGGTTTTCCTTTCCCACTTCAATTCCAAAGCCAGAGAAGTTGCAACTCTGCAGTAAAATAATATATTTCTCAGCAACTAATGTTTTCTGGGACAAGAATGGGAGGTATCAAATTGTAATTGGCTCAATCTGGCACACCCCTGTAGTATTGGTCAATGATTAAGCTGCTTAATTTGACAATATGGATTTTGCCAATAGACTGATATATGCGTGAGACCTGAACTGCGTCATTTACATGACTCTGGACCACACCAGGACTTTGTTCCCCTCTTTTTCAGACTTTATGACCCAGGATGGGTATACTAATCCATGGAGGTCTCAGAACCCACAAGCCGATGAGTACTCGCTTTGCATATGTTCATCAGTCACACATTATCCCCCGTATTGACAACTTTTTTTATTCATCAGTCACTTCTACCGTATGTTACGTCCTCTGAATATTTACTTATTGTTATTTCGGACCACATACGCTTGACATAGCGCTCTCAATTCATCCCTGTACCCCTCCATGCTGGAGATTCGATTCCCTTCTTTTTTCTGAAACAGACCTCTGCGGCTCTATCAATACCTCTATTGACAATTAATTGCATTATAATCAGACATGCTCAATTACCCTATCGGTCCCATGGGAAACAATTAAGACCTATTTTAGAGGTGAGATTATCTCTTACTCATCTCATCTAAACAAAACTCGAAAAGATTAATTTAGCCGTCCACCAAGAACGCAGAAAGGTTATTGCTGCATGCACGGGCTACATACTATGTGCAGTCTGTTGGCGCACCAGTTAAATTGCTGTGCTGCCACTGGTCTGATTCCACAAATCAAAACATCTTCCAATAGCTTAAATTTAGATCCTGAGGGGATTAATGGCACATTTCTATCATTCTACCCTTAACTTTACACATCTGAGTTCCAATCAGCCATCACCAATGACCCTCTGGAGACTCCCACAGTTCCATCTAACACAGCAAAGCTGATATCGAGGCGTCTTGAGGTAGTTTTACCAGGGGTCAGTTTGGACGTACAGATTTTAGCGATAACTGGTTACATGTTTATTACTGAAGTCGTATATATTATTTTTATCTTGATGAATATTGATATCGATTTATCGCCCAGTCCTAAGCGTAGCATGCAATTCTTCAATGTGAAAACTGATCACCCCCATTAGATTAAAAAACAATTCCTGTTGTTACTAAACACCCCACAGTAAAGGAATTTTGGCCCTCTACTCAATGCTCAACTGCTGTTACGCAGTGACATTTGTTGCTTTTGGTTGCCAAAACATTTCAATAGATTCTTTGGGTTTGGACTTGGACAAGGCTATACCAAAACTTGCTATGCAAGAATTTAGTTGAAGACAACATTACTAGTACTTCAGAAATGTGTGACATAGCCATATTAAATAATATAATTATTATACCGGAGCTGCATGTGTGTTTGCGGCAGAGGTGTGGACTCGAGTCATGTGACTTGGACTCGAGTCAGACTCGAGTCATGAATTCGATGACTTCAGACTCGACTCGACAAAATGTACAAAGACTTGCAACTCGACTTGGACTTGAACATCAATGACTCGTGACTTCACTTGGACTTGCGCCTTTTGACTCGAGAAGACTTGCTACTTCCCATGAAAACTGGGGAAGAAAATGTTCACACGGGCACGCCGCTCTCAGTTAATCTGCATCTGTGAAAAGAAATGCATGCAGAGAGCAGCGCGCTGCCTGCACGACATCCAATCACAGTAGTCCCACGTTGTTTTGATTGGACATCCAATCACTGTAGTCCCACATTGTTTTGATTCGACATCCAATCACTGTAGTCCCACGTTTTTTCGATTAGACGGCATCCAAGCAGGCACATGGCAAGACAACCAATGAAGCACAAGCAACAACGCGCCAGTTGGCAAAATGATACCGAATATAGTTTCGTTTGGCTATAAAAATTACGAGGTAGTCGCAAAAAAAAGAGTTGCAATTTGCAAAACATGCGGGTCGAAGATTACAGACGGAGCTGCGCACAGGCACGCTCACACGCACACACACACACGTCTCTATGGAGTCATTCCAATTATATTATCAGGTTGGTCCATTTTTTCAGAAGTGATCATTTTGAGGAGTGAGGATTTTATTAATGACATGTTTAAAAAAGTTCAGGCTAAAAGGACCCATGTCTATTTGAAAGTTAAACTGTTTTGCAATATGAGGTTAGGGCTGGACAATAATTCAATATCAATATATATTGCGGTAAAAAAAATCAATAACGGTGATATGATTTCTAAACACATTTTCGATATTTCAATATTTTTGCTGATCTCCAACACGGCAAGTTTAAGCTACAAAATGAGCGCCCATGACCGCAATTCAAACGTGACTGAACGAGCTTCCATAAGTGAGGAGAAAGCAGACAGTTGATATGAGAGGAAAGACTAATTCAGTGGTAGGGAAGTGGTTCAGCTTTCTGAGATCTGATAAACTTCAGGTTTCAGGGTGATGCTAAATGTGCCGGAGAATGAGAGGCTCAAAAGCGCATAAAGCCAACATGTAGCTTGGATCTTCCGCGTTGACTGGCCCATGACGTAATGATGGACATGCGCTTTTGAGCACTCTCATTCTCCGAGCATGTTGCGACATGCGCGTTCATGAGCTTCTCTGTCGTGTCTCTTAAACCCACGGTCACGTAGCGAACTCATGAACTCACCTCTTCATTGTCTAACATGTTCACTAACTTTAAACGATATGTTTATAAGAACAAGTTTTGTTGCAGGAAGTTTTGTTTAAAGAATAATATAATCAGTCTATGTTATTGTTTAAAGTTAAATATATTAATAAGGTCAGTCTCAGAGTCAAATTGCTTATTTGACTTTTCTTGTTTGTATAAAGGTTAAAATCAAATAAAAGGTGAACTTTAATTTATTTGTACCGTTTTATTTCTAAAATATTATTTAGTTTTATAGGAGGAGGCTCAAAAGACTTGGCAAATGTATTTTTCAGAAGATTGTATACAGACATCCATTGTGGGTGTTCATGGCATTTTTTCTGAGGCTTTTATATTGTTCATATCGAGATCCGAATTATGTCGTATCGCCCGAAATTAAGAAATACATCGTGATATAAAATTTTTCCATATCTTCCAGTCCTAAGGTCAATACAATACAGGACTGAAGTTGCTGTGCATTGTTCTAGTGTAATATGCTGTTGAAATACAAGCATTTTTTGTGAAATTAAATTGTCTGTTTTTTACTGTATTAATGTCATTGTATAAAAAGAGGTTTAAATAAATACAAATCTTACAGACATACATGATTTGTATAAATTCTGTGGTAAGATGACTTGAAATGACTCGAAGCTAAAATGGTAGGACTTTGGACTCGACTTGAGACTTGTTGGCTTTGACTTGTGACTCGACTCGGGACTTGCCTCATCTTTGACTCGACTTGACTCGGGACTCGAGGGCAAAGACTTGAGACTTACTTGTGACTTGCATAACAATGACTTTGTCCCACATCTGGTTTGCGGGAACCAAACTTTTCTCTCCCGATAAACGTTTAACACTAGAAGCGCCGGAGGTGGGTCATTTGACCCAGAGGCACGTAAAAAAATCTTTTTGCGGCACTCTATTAACTTACAGAAAAATCCTTTTAGATATGCTCCTAGATAGGCATGCTTTATCCCACTGTTTTTTGCCTGTTAAAATAATCACTGGAAATGCGAATTTAAAGCTATTTTGCCGAAGTTATGTGCTACATTTTCTGATATATCGTTCTGTTGCTTCGCCATCGAAGCATCAACGTAAATCAATAATAAGAAATGTTTATATGAAGTTGAAACGCTCTATGCGTTTATTCAAGTTATATTCTGTTATAATGCATTATTGCATTGCATTAATAACATTAAACTAATTTGATATCGATGTAGCCGAAGCAACGTCCTATACTGTTGAAATACGGAAACCTCTTGGAAACCGTAACTTTTCAAGAAATGAAAATAATAATTGACCACAGCCTCCACCACATTGTCAAAGTTGGTATATTGTCTTATGTTCAGTTACGTTTGTGTCATTATATTCATAATTTGCTAAAATAAAGTTCTATCGGAGTTCCAACAAGGCACTTAGTATTGAATGCGTGTTGTACCTCATCATTGATTTGAACGGGCAATGCATTCGTATTACCAACTTTTAGTTCACATTATTAGGGTATATAGTTGCTGGACGGTATATAACCTCATTTTAGACAATAGTCAAATGTACAACGTGAACTGAATATTTCAGAATCACCCATGCTTTGAATGGAGTAAATCAGATAATGTGTGCCTGAGAAATGACTTTTTGAACGTGGGCAGTACATCCGAGAATGCACACAATGACTGGCTGCGCTGAGAACAGAGACCGCATAGTCCCGGAGTTCCAGCGGATGAACCACGCCTCTCACAGGCGAATGGTTAGAAGGATATGGGGATTCCCACAGAACCACGCCTCTCACAGAAGGATAGGGGGAATCCCACAGACTTACACGTACTTTGAATGGAGTGAATCGGATATAAAGTGTCATTGCAATTCACATAGGAATACAAGCAAAGTTTTGTATTAAATACTTTAATTTAAAAGTAACCTTATATTTGTGGGCTGACATTGACAAAACTGCTGATGCGGATTTACTTCATTCCCCACCCGACGTAAAAAAACAGAATTATAGTCAGTACTTTTTTTAATTAATAACTGCCACGCCAGCGGGCGCGGGCAGTTTGTTGGCTCTCCTATAGTGCTGCTAGACGATGTTTATAAATCTAAACTAATTCAGCAAGTTTAGAAACGTCGGTAGAAACTTTAGGCTTCATTCACAGGCAAATCACCTCCATTTACAATGCAATCCGTTTGCCCCACACTGCCGGGTACTAACTTCAGGCTATTTTATGTGGGGGCAGTGTCTTTATTATGTGAATGCGCGATAGAGGGAAACAATGGAACTGGCCAGTGACCTGAATTTTCTTCAAGAAAGAGAGATGATAAATACATTTAGATCATGTATGTTGTTAGAACGCTGTATAACACAAAAGCGTTGTGTCGTTTTCTGTTCTATTTCCACGTATTGTGTACATAACATACATTTCTCACCATGTGTGCGTCACATTAATAAAATACAGTGAAAACGCTCACAGACTTGATTATGTGGGACAATGGCTTCATATGATATAGTTAGTGTTATCTGGGCCAAAATGAGAGAGTTACATGAATGCGGCTTTTAGGATTATATGTCCCCAACCATGCATGTTGTTTTCAGGCTGAGCTTCCCGTCAAATGCCGACAATTCGCGAGTCTGTATATTCATGTTATATTATAATTAATTTTATCATCATAATTTGCTAAACTAAAGTTATGTATTATTACAACAAGGTATTTTTGAATGCGAGATGTACGTTTTGCTCATTATTAATTTGAACGGGCATTACAGATGATAAATACTTTTAGGTTGTGTCTTTGTGTGGGTATACCATACATTTCTCATGTGTGCGTCACATGAATTAAATACCTCATATCATTCATGTTAACTCAATCATATCTACAATATACGTCAAGTTAATTTTCGTTAATTTAAAATTATTTGTGTGGTATTATGGCACCATAAAGACCTAAATATATGTGCTTGTCGTTTTGTGGCTGTTTGCCCGTGATAGGACTAAAAATAATTTAGTGTGGCAACTCTAATTTCCAATGTGGCCAACTTTTCTGAATGGTTGATGTTCTACAAATTAGTGCGTCGCACAGCGGCGTGGTTGGTATCATTGGAAATGTGAGTTTACACAGAATTTGGAAAGGAGTAAATCGGAAACTGCCCGCGGGAGAAACGGGTCCCAGAGTGTTATGGTAATGTTTTAAATTATGCTGTACAAAGACTGCGCACCCACGGAGTCATGTTGGTAAGGTTGGAATCACCCATGCTTTGAACTGCGGGTGAATTTACTTTCCTTCCCCATGCGACGTGAACAAATTATTGATAGCTCAAACAGCTATTAGAATCGAATTGTGTAAGGCCATAGAAACACACACTAGTTACTTTAAATTAAACCACATTAATTGACTTATTTTATGTGGGTATGGGCAACATAGGAATGAAATAATGAGCAATAATAAAGCAATGAGCACAATAAATCAGACAGTTGGAGTTAACAGTGGCGCAACAAAAATCACTTGGAATGCTGGTCTTTTTGGTTACAATTACTTTTACAGTTTATTATAGAATCCATTACTTCAGGGTTTTTACAATGTATAAGTGTTATTTCTGTCAATATTTTAGATTTTTTTCGAGATTCATTTGGTTTAATTTAAAATAACTGGAGTGGTAATGCGGTACCATAAAAGCCTAAATCTATGTGCACTTATTAAATAATTGTGGACACTTTTAGGTAATCTATATTTATTGTAAATTTTGGTTTCACTTCATTCGCCACTGTGATTTTACAACAGCCAGCCCGGTCCTTCTGACGCAAAGATGAACAAGATGCGCCATCTGCTGGTCATTGTGTGTCAGCCACATTCTCCCATTCAAACCAACGCATTGGGTCTTTTGACCCAAATCGCGAAAAGGGTGGGTATCTGAGCCTCCGCGCTTCTAGTGTTAAACGTTTTGCTGGCAACAGCACAAACGTAGCAATCATCATTGCATGAAAATACTATACTCAGAACCCTTCACAACTCTAATATTGTACAGTTATTACCTTTCCTGAGGCAGTTTTCATCAACGCAAATTCCCTGCCTGCTCCCAGCAATGCTGCTTCCTCGTCAAAGCCTGTACCTGGGAAAACAAAGATACAAACTTATTTAATATCTGGACTTGTGCAGGTAGACACTCTATAACAAACCACCACTCAAAGTCAAAGATTAGAAAAAATACAAACAGACAATACGCCAATATCTGACAAAGCAAGTTGTTCAAGGATGACGTTATCCCTAGTTAACTTTTCAGTCATGCATTTTCACCCGAAAAAAAGTTAAGATTATCAAAAAGGAACCTATATCTTCATTTAAGATAAATGTCACTGCAGCACAGTCACTTGGACTCACTGACGATGTGCAGGTCTTTTTCCAGGTCAAACAGTGAGATGCCACAGGCGTGGAGACACTTTCTAGCCAGCTTCAGCTGGAGCTCCTGCTGTAGTGTTGGGTCTGTACTGGTAGCGTAAATCCGCACAACAAACCCATCCTGAGGGAAATATGGCAATGGGTGATACATTTTTTTAATTCAAAGAAAGCAAAAATGTTTTGTGTATAAAAGAATGTTTGACTCCAGATTCTATACCATCAGGATTTCTGAAACACCTGGGAGTATTGGGAATTTGAACTCAAATTTTATAGATAGATAATAGATATTATGTTTTTATAAACAATTGAAAAATAGTTCTCCACAATCATTGTCTGTTTTTATACGTGTGCAAATGTGTGTTTTACGAGATAAGTTTAGGCTAAATCTGGGTGGTTAGGGTGAATTCGGTGAGGACAGGTTTAAGTAATAGGTTTATGTGCGTGTGTTAAGGTTAAGGAAGACCTAGGCATACATGTTAGGTTATTGAAGTTAGTGACTTACATCTTTGCAGGCAGCAATCTGGTTGATATACTCGCCATCGGTAAAAACAATGTTCTGGCCATCTGCATGTAAACCTGTAAACAGAAAAGGTGAGCACATGCTTTTGGAAAAACAGATTTTTTTATGGCTAATACATACACTGGCCATAATTTATGTAAATAATTGAATTTACAATTATAATTAATATAAAAAATGTTTTAAATGCCAAAAAAACAAATAAATAAAGATCAACTAGACGGCTGAACAAATAAAAAATTGCATACGTGGCTTACGCTGTCCTGAAAAGTACACATGGATGTACTTTCAAATAAAAAGAATGTATTAACTGCAAGTAGCCTACTTAAGAAAATATTGATAAAGACGAAAAACACAGACTTGACTTAACATTCCTTAATGGCATGATGAAATATCAAACAGATCATTTTGGTCTGTATAACTGTGACATTTAAGCAACAATATTCAAACTGCCGATCCACCACCGCAGTTAGAATCTTTTAAATGTGCCTGCTCACTCAAAACAATATTTTACTACTAAACAACTTATGACTCAGAAAAAAGGTTGATAAAGGCTGTGACAGATCATTTCTGCTGGCTGGTGGTGCTCAGATGTGGTCGAATTACAGTTGCTACATTCACAACCCTGAGTGAGCAGGTGGGGCTAAATACAATCATAAAATCACACTGAATAACACAAATAGAAATATTTCATCAAGTAGTCGTTATGGTGCCATTGTGTGGTCGGTTGAAATGTGTCGGTTGGAATGTGGAAGCGGTGTTTGTTGACATACTTATCTTGAACACTTGAAGGCATTTGAAAGTTTTACAAGTTTACAAATGCCTGCTTACGCAGCATTAATTCTAACAAACAAGAAAAAATGTCGAATTTGTTTCTCTGTATTGGGATGTACCTGGCATGGTGATGGTTCCCTCATGCTCAAGAGTCTCTGGGTTGATCTTAATTGCTGATGTACTGTAGTTGTTACTCATGTCCCGGTATAACAGACATCCCTGTACACAAGCAAACGTTTTAGGACTGCATTTGTGGCAATATGAAAAGCAAAATCCTGTTAGTGAGTGTGCTTTAAATTTTGCTGGTAAATGTTTATTTCTTATTTCTTTATTAGAAGAAACCATAAAACATTTGGTTAAACATGAGTGAAAACAAGCAGATAAACAAGCAGACAACCGTTAATGACAATTAAACGGAAATTCTTAATTGTACTGTAACAGATTCATTATGAGTTATGAAAAGTCAATCTGAAAGTAAGTTACCTGAGCAAAGCCCAACCATGATCTCTTCTCCTTGCGATTCCTGATGCGTGATGTGGAATTATACACATGACCCTGGAACAAAGACACATGGCATCTACAAATTACAGCCTAACCTTGGAGACATTGCAGTGGGTATGGAAAGTATTCAGACCCCCTTACATTTTTCACTCTTTGTTATATTGCAGCCATTTGCTAAAATCATTTAAGTTCATTTGTTTCCTCATTATTGTACACACAGCACCCCATATTGACAGAAAAACACAGAATTGTCAATTTTTTTTGCACATTTATTAAAAAAGAAAAACTGAAATATCACATGGTCTTCAGACCCTTTGCTCAGTATTTAGTAGATGCACCCTTTTGATCTAATACAGCAATGAGTCTTTTTGGGAAAGATGCAACAAAAAATGAACTTTAATGATTTTAGCCAATGGCTGCAATATAACAAATAGTGAAAAATGTAAGGGGGTCTTAATACTTTCCGTACCCACTGTAGGATCGCTCTTAAGCTAAGACTCCTACTAAAAGATTTTAAGCTAAATTAAGAGTTTTCTGAAAGAATTCTTAGAATCTTTATGAATACGGGCCCTGCTTCCTAAAGCCATTGGCGGTACAAAAATGTATGGACCACTAATGTAAAAAAAGTAAAAGTAAAGTAAATTATTTAACAGAGATGTAACATAGTATTTGTGACATAATATACATGTAGATACTGCTACTTCAAAAACAGCTTGATCTTTGCATTTAGCACCAACCTAAGATCAACAACGGAATTTTCAGGAATTGGAAAAAAATCCAAAAAGGTGCAGCTTTGTATACTACAGTACTATCTCCTCAGCCTAATATGATGAATTAAAATTGCTCAATGATGGACAGATATAATTTATACATATGTAAAAATAACAGACCTAAAACAGAACCCTGGGAACTCCTTTGTCAACTATAATAAATTCTGGTTCAAGCTCATCTGTATTTACTATCATCATTTTTTTTGGTGTTCTCAAAACAATCGTTTTTCCAGAGAGTAGATTGTAAGATGTGTCTCTCGATGCAATTTGAATTATTTTTTCTACTGTGTTTAATGGGCGGCAGTTTCTAGCTATCCATTTGGCTAAAACATCGGTTAACTGCTCGGGTTACTTGTTTGGGTTATGGACCGTCACGATTAGGCACACTGTACTGCAGTAACGTGGATTGTTTGGTCAATGGACCGTCCCGATTAGGTGCACTGTACTGCAGTAACGTGGATTGGCGAGGCGGATTGGCAGGGCTGTCCTGTAGCCTCACTAGTAACGTCAATAATGCCCGGGTGTTTTGCTTCTATATGATAAACTAACGACGAATTGCTTCTATGGTATTTGAATTCGGCTTTGCAAATTGCACACGCTACTTTTCTTTTTCCAAATTGCCATGCAGGTGCTTTTTAAATATAAACTTTCCTCCTAAAACTCCACGGTTGTCTTTCTCCATTGTGCCCGGCTCCTCACACCAGCCACCAGAACAGGATGTGGTTAAACCGAAACTTATAAAGTGTTGCATAATTTGCGTTTAATTATTTTAACGCGTTAAACATTTCAAATTAACGGCTCAGATTAACACGTTAACTATCCCAGCCCTAATGAAAAGACAATTTTAAATACATTTTTTATTGTTATTTTTATTTCTGATTTTATTTCATTACTTCTACCAAAAGCATGTAAGATTTAAGTATTGGGCAATTTCTAGTCATTTCTAAGTATATTTAGCAGTGTATTTATAATTATTATATTTTAATAATATTTATTATATTATTATATTTATATTTATAATTCACATATAGTATTTGTTAGAAAATATGTATGGAGAATTTATTTTATTTAAAAACATTCAGAATACAAAACAAACGTACCCTGACGGTGCCACTGTAGCCTGAGCCCACTTTGTAAAGGCCGTCCTTACAGAGCAGATAGAGGAAAGAGCCGTCTGTCTGCAGAAGGCAGCGCTCATCCTCATCGATGGTCACCTCCTTCAGTACCCACTTGTTCATCAGCGCCGCCCGCTTGATGCCATTACCAAACCAGTCCTGTATCTGGATCTTTCCTACTAGTACAGCCTGCACGCTCCTCTGTAGTGCGTTCAAAATAATTGGCACCTGGGAAGAAAAAATGAAGAAAATTAACAATGTATTCTTATTTTGAACAGCATTGCACTGTTCTGCCAAAAACAAAACACACATTGTCATGGGGTACTCAACAGGAACCCAATTATTATTGTTGGTGATTCTCCAAACACTTTAATAACTAAACATAATTAAACATAACTAAAACAATATGGTAAAAAGTTGGATGCTTAAAGTACCAGCCATGAAAACCATGTCAAAAACAAAAGGATTCAACCATAGATGGTGCTACAGCAGGGGTTCTCAACCTTTTGGAACTAAAGGTCTCTATGTCAATCTCAGAAATTGGTAATGTTTACATTGACCATCTAGCATTGGTGTTGTTGTCACAAAGACATTTACCTGTGTTTCATGGTAAAACAATTGACAAAACCATATGATAGAAAATGCAAGAGGGTTTTAATTCAACCTGAGAAAACCAATAAAAAATGACATTGTCAAAAGGCTGGAATTTAGACTCTGACTTGGTATCCTGTGGTTATGTGCACCTATTTGCATCACTGAAACAAAAATGGCCATAGGAACCCCTAGTTACAAATTGTAATTTTTTCACCAATTTGAACATTTTGAAGAAAATAAACCATGAAACTGTTCAACTTGATATAGCATTTAAAGTTCTCTGGTAAATGCATGTCAACAGGGTGTTTGGAAACGTAAGATTTTTGTGGTTAAAGTAACTAGTTCGGTAATGTAAATTTGTTTAAACTAACTGAATTTGTACAGAAAACATTACTGGTGCTGTAAAATTATGTACAGTGAACTCCAATGAATAATGAGCCTTTTGAGCATCATTTTCTGTTGATCTTTGGATTTTGGTTCAGTGTCATCTCTTTCATTGTGACATGGCACCCCTTTCATATCCCTTTCACATGAAGACATGAAGCATTATCTATAGAGCATGACATGCTTCAGGGCCTGACTGACATTTCCCATCACTAGTAAGAGTGATTTGTACAATTTAGCGTTGTTGTCTCACCTGAATAGTCTGGCATGCATGACTGCCATTGTTGGTGAGAATAGCAGAGACAGCCTGCAGCGTCTTGCCCGTGTCTCCCCAGGACACTACCAGGCTGAAGAGGCAGGCACAAGACAGGGCAGCAAGTGCCTGCCCAGTTGGATCATTCATTCCAGTGCTTCGCACTGTTGTCTCCAGCAGCAGGTGGAATAGAGATTCTAAAGAGAAGAAATAAACAATTTGAAGATTGTTAGCATAAATGCATGACTCTGTATGTGTTTGTCATTGCTTTCCTATGTATGCGCATGTGTTGCTTGCTTGCATACGTGTCACAGTTAACTAACCAAGTAAAAACGTGTTTTTAAAAATTAGGATAAAATTCAGTTATGGTTGGTGAAGAAAGGATTTGGTAGAATAACCATTTCTGTCCCAAAAACTAGTGTCTGTTTGCGTGTACAGACCTAGCACATCAGGAGGTTCAGTCTGGAATCCCTCTGGCTGTTGTCCTTGCAGCATGTCCAGCAAAGCCTGTAGGCTCCGCAGGCATAGTGAGGGGTGGGAGAATCGTGTCTCCTTGATCAGTTCAAACACCCCACACAGACCAATGCCAATGATCTATAAGAGCAGAAAAGATATAAGCATATTCTATGACTGTAAGCTGCTCTAGAAAACTGTGACTGATCAATCAAATGTATTGTATGAGGGTCTTTCAGAAAAGTCTTGTCATTTATAAAATGTTAGATCAAAGATGAATCAACATATTCAAGATCACCACCCTATTCTGAAAAACAACAAAATTACAAAGTAAAACCTTATTGTGGTTAAAACAAAAGTGTGGTAGAAATATGTTGGCACCCTAGGAAAATAATAAAAAGGCTGTGCAAAACAGTTTTTGCAAAAAAGTACAGTTGCAAAAATCCCTTATTTCATTGAGTCCATGTTGAAATGAATCCTAACCTAAGGTATAAATGGCAGTGGGATGTAAAACTTCCCCAAAACATCCCAATCTACCTCCATACTTCAATGGTAATTAGGTTCAACAGGCTTTCTCTGGAAGATATAAAAAAACGGTACCCCATAAATTACATTAATGTATAAGCAAATATATATGGAATGCACCACAATCGATTAGGGTTCACAAAGTGTGAATTTTTCTTTTTTTTGTGGTGCGAGAGCTACATAACAGCGACAATTTGATTTTATGAAATTGATTTAGTGGTGGGAGAGCTACATTACTGAGACAATCAGTGTACTGCGACAATTCTCACGATGCAAAACATTTGGGAAACAACTCCTCTAGATCTATTCCCTGAATTTCTTGCAACATAAATAGACATACTGGACATTCTAGTCAAAGCTGCACCTGCCCTCCACTTTGTGGGAAAAACAGAAATATCTCCTCTTCTTCTGCCTTGTGTGTCACAGAGGCGTGTCTGGGAGACTCTATACCGGACTTAGCGTTAAACCTGCCAGGCTTCTCAATCTTCCGGGCGGATCGAAGCTCAGATCTCTCAGGCAATACGAAAGGAGGAAGATTTTGCTTCTACATAAAAGACATCCGGGGCAATGCCGTTTTACAGTCATCTCAAAGAATTCATAGGTGTATTCATTTTATATATGCATCTTGGCTGAATGAGATAAGAAATAAAAATATTTAAGTGTGTATCAAGTAAATAGTAAATGCTCTTTGAACGTGAAATTGTGCTTTTGAATCTTAGTAGTGGAGTGAAGAGTGACAGTGCTGTCATAATTTTATATTAAAACAGTTCAAACTGGAATGAAAACCTAAAATATGCTAACAAAGGTAGTTCTGCACCAAAGCAAGTGTCAATTGTCAACCAAGGAGTGTGTCTAATCTGATACAAGTACCAAAGCATCACTGATCTGCACTGTTAACCTGATTTGGCCTGTTGCTGCCTCTAGCCTCATAAAGGTCATGGGTGACCCTGTAGTGGCCGTTTCTTCATCAAATTAAAACCGATTTCTATCGAACAAACTATGGTTGATGTGTTGGTTTTTATTTTGAAGGTTGAATGGCGTTTCAAATTCATGGGAATTTGCCTCAGAGAATACATATTGGGGTAGCATTGTGCGCCATGCGCCTGGCTGATGTGATTTATGCATGTCTCAAAACGGTAATGTCACTATTTTATAAAAGAAATTGGGATTAGCATTGAAAATAGCATTATGTAACAGCTATCTATGGGAAATGTTGCTAGCTTAACTAAGAAAATTGTATTGGTTGATGACAGCATTTCAAATGCAACTTTTCAAATGTGTGCATATTGATAACATGTGATTGTTATCGGCAGATAATATAAATGTATAAAAATAATTGATATATTTAGACAACAAATAGGGGTAATAACGATTGATGGATAGATTATAAAATGCCCAAACTGAGAAGGGAATACCGTGGTCCACTGCTACACCCCTATTAGTAAAGCCTACCTCTGACCATGCCATGGCCCATATGATTCCTGCTTACAGGCAGACACTAAAACTCTTCAAACCTGGAATTTTCCATATAACGTTATATGCCAATCTTTATAATTATGTATTATTGTCTAATCTCAATGGTTCTGCGTTAAGTAACTGCAATATTCCTTTGGGAAGTCTCATGTCCTCTCCCAGGTGGAGGATGTGTTTTGATTGAGCCATGTAGACTTTATGGGTTCCAGATAAGATGGACTCCAGGGTTAATAACATGTACGGGGAGGATAGAATAACATGGGCTTCAAATTCATCCCAACCGGTACAGGAGAAGGAGGGTTTTAAACTGGACACGTGTATATATAACAGAGTTTAACCTAATAATGGTTGAGCATTGTTGACTTGACATGTAAATGAATTGTTAACTGCTCCAGGTTCATGAATCTTGAATAAAGCAATTTATTGTTAAAGAAATTACAGTCTCTGTACTTTTCCCTTTAGTGTTTTCCACAACAATTGGCGACGAGGATGGGATGGCTAACTCCAATCACTGATCGATCCCCAGGAGTCCGTTCTCCGTACATCGCTAACTCAGTTAGCCGGATTTGATTGTTGTCGTTTTGGCATAATCCGGGTTAGTTCGGTTCTCCGAAGCTCATCCTGTACTTGTTGTCATAGCAACAGGTGCGTAAGCTTGAACCTGCTCCGGAGTAGGCTTATTTCATGTAAACACGATTAGATCGCTGCTTTATAAGCGGAGGTGACGTGGGAAGTCATTCTCAGCCATGTCCTGTCCGTTTATACGAGAATAACAATTTGCAGAGCTTTTTTGAAATAATCCCTTCTTGCGAGATAGACAAGACCCGTTATCGCCGAGCGAAATTCTACTCACATTTGTTATAACCAATACACAGGTATAATTTCTTGGACATCTAATGTCCAACAAATTAATTATGCATTTGACACCCTCACGGAAAAACCAATACATCTCAATAAGGCTTTAATAACAGCACAAACCGTTTGCATATTATAATATTATTTGCGAGTGGCTCGTTACTTTACACTATTGGAGATGGGTAAAACTGAGGTCATATTTTTACATTCCTACACAGTTTTGACTTTCACAAGTCAAAGCAATGTATCATTACTCAATGTTTAACAGTTGAAATCACTGTACCAGTCATTTGAATTATAGGTCTTAATTTAATGCAGCAACAAATAACTTTACAGTTTGGTAAATTAATTTACTTATCTGTATTTTGGTATAGCATTTTGTATATTACTTATCCATATTCCCCTCAGCCCCTTAGTATAATTTATATTGTTCTATTATGTTTTATGTACGCACCTTCCTGCCAAAGTAAATTCCTTGCCTGTTAACACATTCATGGCGATGAAAAACTTTTCTGTTTTCTGATTTTTGATTGCTGTTATGGACAGACAAACACATGCATTTACCTGTGTATTAAAAGAGACTTAGGTGACTAAGAATAATACAAGTAGTAAAGACTAACATTTTGTAGAATGTTCTTGTAGTTCACTTTTACTTGTTCCCATGTTCTAGTCGGTCCATGAGTAATCCCCTAATATATATGTGTGTGTGTTGGAGTTTGTATGAATTAACGTGGGCAGATGTGGACAAAATTTACTGTCCTATGGTGGCTCTGACATTCAGAAAATATGAAATCAAATTATGACATTATTACAATACAATACCGTAACAATTGATAGAACCATAACCTGATTACCATTAACTCATTTAATTTGTCTTCTACTTTCTGCCAACCCTCTCCTGCCAACCTTCTCCTGTCTTTGCGGTGTTCCCTTGCGTTTTAATTAAACATTCTAGTTCCGCATAACCTTGCATCAATATCTCTGGGTCTGCTGTGGAGAAAAAGTGAGGTGATCTTTGTCCATGATGAGTAGCCAATAGGAGTGTCGCTGATCAAGGTTTCTACTATCGATACATGTCGCCTTTTAAACGAACGCGTGGACGCGCATTTATCTCAGGTGACTCAATCCAGCTATACTCATCGTAAACAGTAGGTGTGTTCGGAGAACCGAATTTGTCAGATGATGATAAGCCGGATGATGTCATCTTTGATGTCTCATTTGATCTCGGATGTATTAAGCGAGTGACGCAGGGACCACAACAGTGTGGTTCTGGGAGCTCACGCTCTGTTGAAGCCGGAGCAGAAGAGACCCGTCTCAAACCTGACTGGGAGCGTCAGTGGAGGGATACGCCATCCATAAAACAAAACAAAAAGGAGTGAGACTGGGTTTCTTTTGGATAGGACTTGAGTTTAAAGTGTTTTAAAGACTGGAGGTTCTAAAGACTTACAGGCCAGGTTCAGAATACCTGAGAGCTATAAAAAGACCTAGAAGTTCTAAAGACTTCTTGGCCAGGTTCAAAAGACCTTCTGAATACATAAGTTTAAAATACCTGGAGGTTCTAAAGACTTACAGGCCAGGTTCTAAAGACCTGAAAAGGTTCTAAAGACTTTTTGAATAAATAAGTATACAGGGTTTTTTCATTTGTTAAATTAGCTAAGATTATCCTGTATGGGGAAAAATAATAATTGATAAATCGGAAAAATATTTGAAATATATATGAGATATAAAAAAATATATATGAGATTTCTTTGTGAAGTAATTCCTTTTTATGTGTGTTTTTTCATCTGTTTTTGAGTACAAGTGACAAAGGACATGGGGACTATCAACAGTAAGATTGAGCCCCCTACAGGCGCTTGTTTTCCGAATCCACTGATTGGACCAGTGAAGGATATGGTGGATGCGTGGGGCACGGGAGTTTCAGGACAGGTGGTATTGTGGCACAAAGTATCTGATTTCCCATTGAAACGAACATTTAGCAAGCCCAGGCTTAATGAATGTAAAAGGAAGTTAGATCAACTGGGAGGAACCAGCAACAGCAGCAGCATAGTCCTACGGCAGGACAATTGATTGTTAAAGAAAGTACAGTCTCTGTACTTTTCCCTTTAGTGTTTTTTCCACGACAAGCGACTCTGCCTCTGCCTCTGCCTCTTTCTGGAGGGGTCTCAGGCAAATTACCAACTGTAAGCCAAGAGCCCCCCACACCACTAACGACTCTCGCCTAGCCAACGACCTGAATGAGTTCTGCTGCAGATTCGATAGGCAGTTGGACTGTCCGGAACTACCCTCATCTCCTCTCTCCTGTCCCCCCACCTATTCATGAGAGATGTCAACAGACTATTTAAGAGGCAAAACCCCCCCAAATCAGCCCGGTGTTCAACGCAATCTTCCCATGTACCAGCCTGTCGTAAGGCCTCCATCATCATCCCAGTCCCCAAAAGCCAAAGCCAGCAGGACATAATGGCTACAGTCCCGTCGCGCTGATCTCTGTGGTATTGAAGTCCTTTGAACGCCTTGTGCTGGCACACCTCATAATAACCACAGGGACTCTACTGGACGCAGTCAACATGGCCCTCCACTTCACCCTCCAGCACCTGGACTCCCCTGCAACATACGCTAGGATCCTGTTTGTGTAGACCATCTTCCCTGCCCTTCTACAAGACAAGCTCTCCCAGCTCATTGTACCGGACTCCACCTGCAGGTGGATCACAGACTTCCTGTCTGACAGGAAGCAATGTGTTAAGTTGGGGACCCAAGTCTTTGTCTCCCGGTCTATTAACATCGGGTCCCCCCAGGCCTGCGTCCTTTCCCCTCTGCTTTTCTCCCTGTACACCAACAGCTGCACAAGTCATCCATATGTCAAGCTCCTGAAGTTTGCGGACAAACCCTCCCTCATTGAACTCATCTCCGGTGGGGACGAGTCCGACTACAGGCTGGAAGCTGACAACCTGGTGTAGCCGGAACAACTTGGAACAACAATGCTCTAAAGACAGTGGAGATGGTTGTGGACTTCAGGAGGAACTCAGCCCCACTCTTCCCCATCACCCTGTGTGGCTCTCCTGTCAACATCGCTCTCCAGTCCTTCCGCTTCCTGGGCACTCTCCTCTCTCAGGACCTCAAGTGGGATTTGAACATTTGCTCACTGACCAGGAAAGCACAACAGAGGATGTACTTCCTTCGGCAGCTGAAGAAATTCAATCCATCACCACCTGGTATGCTGCTGCTACAGCTAAGGACAAGAGCAGACTGCAGCGAATTATCCACTCAGCTGAAAAGGTCATTGCCTGCAAACTGCCTAGCCTCGAGGACCTGCATACCTCGAGGGCACAGAGGCGAGCTAGGAAGATTGTGGCAGACCCCTCTCACCTCGGACACTCACTATTCAATTCAATCCACTCACCTCCGGCAGTTTCTTCCCATGTGTTACTGGCCTCCTCAACAAGGCCAGGGGTGCACACAAGCCTTGAACTATTACTCACTCCATTTGCACATTGCCTGATTTTGCACTACAATGTTTGCCCCATTACAAGTTACTTATCTGTATTTTGTATATCATTTTGTATATTACTTATCCCTATAACCCATCAGCCCCTTAGTATATTTTATATTGTTCTATTCATATGTTTTTTGTATGCACCTTCCTGCCAAAGTAAATTCCTTGTCTGTACTCACATTCATGGCGATTAAACACTTTTCTGATTCTGATGAATGCAGACGCTTTAGCATATTAGCTGTTTGACCAGGGGAGGAGTGATCTGAGTGAATGCTAATATTGTACTGCATTATTCCTTAAACTCCTTATGCCTAGTATCACTCATCATTCATTGTCATGTCACAGCTAGCTGTGGTAGAAGTCGACAAAGTGAAGTGTCTGTAATTCTTCTCTGTATATGACACATGGTGTCCAAAGCTTATGACAAATACTTGTATAATTGATACTAGCTCATACTCAGACACACACACACACACACACACACACGCACGTAATTCCGTAAACTGAAATATGTCAAAATTCATAATAAATAAAAAACTAAACGAAACTAACAACAGCTACTGAAATAAAATAATAATTTGCAAAAATAAATAATTGCTTTGGTTATTAATAGGCTCTTTAGTGTGGCAGAAAATCTGACCTAGGCCTATGGCTGAAATGGTTGTACGCGCATGAAGTTGACGAGGCAATTAACCACTCAATGAAAGACTAGAAGAGCAGCTGATCACAAAGCCTGTCCAAAAAGGAAACCAGTGCAGATCAAGTCCCAGTACCAATCAATATGGGAGCTATTTTGACTGAATGTGAGAATAACCACAATATTTGGACCATCATACACTGTAGTTTTGTTGTTGTTTCTTGTTTTATAATACAGCAAAATGTTTGATTCTGCATTTTGACATTGTCTCTGTAATGGGTATATCTAGGTTGTGATTTATTTCTGTTATAGTTGTCTTCAGCCATTTTAATGTGTTAAATTTGAGTCCGTTTTGGACTTCCAATTTTTTTCTATTTACATTGTGAATGAATGGAGCTCCACAACACTCGCCTGTTCGAAACTTCACTACCAAATCTTTCTTCTACGATTATCACCCATTCCTCCTCTCCTAGCACCCCTTCTATCTTCAGCACTTCCCCCTGCACCCTGGCTCTGGAACCTTACTCCTGGATAGGGGTTGGACTTTGTTCTTCTCTGGAGTTGCCCAGGGTGAGAGGCGGCGGGCTGGTGTGGGGATACTCACGAGCCCACGTCTGAGCACTGCGCTGTTGGAGTTTACCCCGGTGGATGAGAGGGTTGCCTCCCTACGCCTAAGGGTGGTGGGGGGGGGGAAACTCTGACCTGAAGGGAGTCCTATATAGGGCTCCAGTAGGGGACTCCATCATTCTGCTGGGAGACTTCAACGCACATGTGGGCATCGATGGAGACACCTGGAGAGGTGATTGGGAGGAACGGCCTCCCTGATCTAAACCCGAGCGGTCGTTTGTTATTGGACTTCTGTGCTAGTCATGGATTGTCCATAACAAACACCATGTTCGAACATAAGGAGGGCGCATAAGTGTACATGGTACCAGAACACCCTAGGCCGAAGGTCAATGATCGATTTTGTGATCGTATCGGCTGATCTAAGGCCGCATGTTTTGGACACTTGGGTGAAGAGAGGGGCAGAGCTGTCAACTGATCACCATCTGGTAGTGAGTTGGATTAGTGGGTGGGGAAAGACTTTGGACAGACCAGGTAAGCCCAAAAGGGTAGTGCGGGTGAACTGGGAACGTCTGGAGGAGGCCCCTGTCCGAAAGATCTTCAACTCACACCTCCGGCGGAGCTTTTCAGGCATCCCTGTGGAGGTTGGGGGCAATGAAGCTTAGTGGGCAATGTTCAAAGCTTCTATTGCTGAAGCTGCGGCGGTGAGCTGTGGTCTCAAGGTCCTAGGTGCCTCAAGGGGTGGTAACCCTAGAACACCGTGGTGGACCACGGTGGTCAGGGAAGCTGTCCGACTGAGGACTCCGGAGGCAGTTGCAGGGTACCGACAGGCCCCAAGGGCTGCAGCCGCTGCCGTGTCAGAGGCAAAGCAGCAGGTGTGGGAGAAGTTTGGAGAAGCTATGGAGAAGGACTTTCGGTCGGCACCAAGATGCTTCTGGAAAACCGTTCGGCACCTCAGAAGGGGAAAACGGGGAACCATCCAAGCTGTGTACAGTATGGATGGGACACTGTTGACCTCAACTGATGAGATCGGGCGGTGGAAAGAGCATTTTGAGGAGCTCCTGAATCCGACCTACACGCCCTCTAGTACAGAGGCAGAGCTGGAGGCTGATGGAGGGGCATCGTCAGTTTCCCTGGGGGAAGTCGCTGAGGTAGTCAAACAACTCCACAGTGGCAAAGCCCCAGGGACTGATGAGATTCATCCAGATATGCTAAAAGCTTTGGGTGGGGAAGGGCTGTCTTGGTTGACACGCTTCTTCAACATTGCATGGAAGTCTGGGACAGTGCCAGAGGAGTGGCAGACCGGGGTGGTGGTTCCCCTCTTCAAAAAGGGGGACCAGAGAGTGTGTGCCAATTACAGAGGTATCACACTCCTCAGCCTCCCTGGTAAAGTGTACTCCAAAGTGCTGGAAAGGAGGGTTCGGCCAATAGTCGAACCTCAGATTGAAGAGGAACAATGCGGTTTTCGTCCTGGCCGGGGAACCACGGAGCAGCTCTTTACTCTCGCAAGGATCCTGGAGGAGGCCTGGGAGTATGCCCACCCAGTCTACATGTGTTTTGTGGATCTGGAGAAGGCGTATGACCGGGTACCCCGGGATACTTTGTGGGAGGTGCTGCGGGAGTATGGGGTGAGGGGGTGTCTTCTCAGGGCCATCTAATCTCTGTACGCTCAAAGCATGAGCTGTGTCCGTGTTCTCGGCAGTAAGTCGGATTCGTTCCCGGTGGGGGTTGGCCTCCGCCAGGGCTGCGCTTTGTCACCAATCCTGTTTGTAATATTCATGGACAGGATATCAAGACGTAGTCATGGGGGGGGGGTTTCCGTTCGGTGGGCTGATGGTCACATCACTGCTTTTTGCGGATGATGTGGTCCTGATGGCCTCATCGGTCGGTGACCTTCAGCATTCACTGGATCGGTTCGCAGCCGAGTGTGAAGCAGCTGGGATGAGGGTTAGCACCTCTAAATCTGAGGCCATGACTCTCAGCAGGAAACCGGTGGAGTACCTACTCCAGGTAGGGAATGAGTCCTTACTCCAAGTGAAGGAGTTCAAGTACCTCGGGGTCTTGTTCGCGAGTGAGGGAACAATGGAGCGGGAGATTGGTCAGAGAATCGGAGCAGCGGGGGCGGTGTTGCAATCGCTTCACCGCACCGTTGTGACGAAAAGAGAGCTGAGCCGGAAGGCAAAGCTCTCGATCTACCGGTCAATCTTTGTTCCTACTCTCACCTATGGTCATGAAAGCTGGGTCATGACCGAAAGAACGAGATCGCGGGTACAAGCGGCCGAAATGGGTATTCTCAGAAAGGTGGCTGGCCTCTCCCTTAGGGATAGGGTGAGAAGCTCAGCCATCCGAGAGGAACTCGGAGTAGAGCCGCTGCTCCTTTGCGTAGAAGGGAGCCAGTTGAGGTGGTTTGGGCATCTAGTACGAATGCCACCTGGGCGCCTCCCTAGAGAGGTGTTCCAGGCACAGCCAGCTGGGAGGAGACCTCGGGGAAGACCCAGGACTAGGTGGAGAGATTATATGTCCACACTGGCCTGGGAATGCCTCGGGATTCCCCAGTCAGAGCTGGCTAATGTTGCCTGGGAAAGGGAAGTTTGGGGTCCCCTGCTAGAGCTGCTACCCCCGCGACCCGACCCGGGATAAGCGGTTGAAGATGAGATGAGAGATGAGTCTAAGAGAGTCACTTTGCAACTTTGCCTAAACCACAGTTGTGGAAAATGTTTTCTAATCAAGACTATATGAGCATTCATGACTTTTCAACAAACGGTTAAAATAATTGTAACCAAAAGAGACTTCGCTGCCTGGATTTTTAGATGGTAATCAATGAAGTTACATAGCCAAACCAACTTTGACGTCAGTTTGTACAATGGGCTATTGATAATAAACATTATAATGGGTAAAGAAAAAATATTGTGCATTTTTTGTTTGTAAAAAAAGATGTACTTTGTGTGTAGCCTATTGAAGGGCTGAAAATCAATCAACCATTGACCATACATTTATTTTCTAAATCCCTTGTTACAACAACGTTGTCACAAAGTGCTTTTACAAACACCCAACGGAGCAAACATCAACAAGTTGATACAAGTTGATACACAGCGGCTAAGAAAAATTTACATTCTGCTAAATGCGCAAAATGTAAATGCGCAAAATGTAAAAACTCCCTGAAGGGTCGAATTTATGAAGGAACCAGGCTCTGAGGGGTGGCCAGTCCTCTTCTGGCAGTGCTGGATAAACGAATAATAATTTCAGAGAGTCTTCTAAAATAGAATAGTCCAGGTAAAATACATTCAGAAAGGGACAACCAGCGGGGTTGAGGTTTGAAAATAGCAAGAACTGACAGATACGAAAGGATGCGAAATGTGTTGTGGGCCACTGTAATATCTAGGAGCATTCCTAAAAGGAGCTTTCAGTCATAGCCACAAAAATTTTAATAAGTACCTCTGGGTCAAAATTATCTTAAAAAGAGAATGCTGTTGAATACTTTCTTAAGTCACTGTTTTAAGACATTGTATTTCCATCCTTCCACAAAATATTTTCTGAAACTCTACTTCAGAAGTAAAATAACAAGTTAGTTACCTTGGGAAGTTTGATGGCAGGTTCACGATACTCCTCCTCTTCTTCGCTATCGGAGTCACCGCTCTGCACAGAGCTCTGCGAAGCGAGTGCCAGGGACGCCTCCCGCTGCTGCCAGTCTAACACGCAGTGGCGCACATTGCAGTACACGTTAAACGCTGAAGGGTTGCTGTGCAGCTTAATGTCAGGCACACAGAAGGCCCCATCAAGGTTCTCCGTCTGTGGGATGAGATAGAGATAAAACATGCATTGAAATTCAACTCAACATAAACCTCACACAAAAATTATAGAATTCTCAAATGCACTAAACTCCTTCAAGAGGATTAAAATAAAAAATGCTCTCAATGGCCCGGTCCTACAGGTTTTCAAAAATGACCCAAGGGCTTTTGACCCAAATTTGTAATTGCTTTAGTATACACAATGTATATGCTAGTTTTACTCTTAGTGACCAAATGTACAAAAACTTGATTGCTCCTACATGCGAGCCAAGTGGCTGCGGTTTGCTATATGAAAGGCAGAAAAAGATATTCAGTTACGGTTTAAGTTCATGTTCAAAATTGCTTAACAATTCATTTTAAACGTACTAGGATTGTCAGTGCGAGGCACATTGGTTCAGTAACAAAAACATCTAGAGCGTTTCCCTCAATATTCCAATGATACCACCAACCGCTGCTGCTAAACAGGGATGTGCCGCAACAAAAAACAAGTTTATCAATATTCCAATGATACCGGCAAACCGCTGCTGCTAAACAGGGATGTGCCGCAACAAAAAACAATTTTATAAAGCTGATTGCAGTTTTCTATTGTACAATGATCTGAGCAGAACACTGTCATCCTGCATCCATTTTGCTTGTATTTTATTAACTTGTAAATCTTGTTGTCTGTCACCAGGTGGTGCGAAAAACAGAGAAACCAAATCGAGTTTTCTGCAAATGAATATTATGACCTAAATGTAACGTGATATTATAACACTTAAATTACCGCATTGATTATTTTAAATAAAACCAAATAATATTTTTTTTATTGTAGACAACTTAGAGTTAACATGAATGACATGAATATCATCCTGTTGCTTCTGTGTAACGTGGGGGCATCAGGTAAGTTCTGCCAACAATATAACAGCCAAAAATATTTTGCTTTTCAAAAAAAAATGGCCAACTGAAACAATAGGCAATTAATAATAGTTGATAAATAAATAATATTAGGCTATGTAAAGGAAATAGAACGCATTTTTTCGATGTACGTTATGTGAAAAGAGCCATAACTTACATAGACTATTATAGACTGCCAATTAATATTGTTCACTGTAGGGATGTTAACCGGTGACCGTTTGACCGGTGGTTGACCGTTTCGACGTTAACCGGTCAAAGTTATTGTTAGTTGGTTAAAAAAAGTGATCTCTAAATTAGGCAATTATAAATATTGGAATAAACGCTACTACAGTTAGCCATCTCATTCCAATATGTTTTTTTTATGTAAAGTGAAATAATCCCTCACGCAACCTTTTTCATAATCGCCTGTTTTGCAAACCAATAAAAAAAACATTTTGCGCGCCGTCACACCGTTACAGAATCTTAACTAGAACTAAGAAGTTTGACCATATTACCCCAGTTTTAGCCTCTTTACATTGGCTGCCTGTTAAGGCTAGGGCAGACTTTAAAGTACTACTGTTAACATATAAAGCTTTACATCAACTTTCTCCCACCTACCTCGCTGAATTAGTCCAGCCATACATACCCACGCGTAACCTTAGATCAAAGGATGCTGGTCTCCTAATTGTACCTAAAATTTCTAAACAAACAGCTGGAGGTAGAGCCTTCTCCTATAGAGCTCCTCTATTATGGAATGAGTTGCCAATCTGGGTTAGAAATGTAGATTCTGTTCAAACCTTTAAATCACAATTAAAAACATATCTTTTCAGTAAGGTCTATGGTTGAGTGTAAGGCTCGGATCTCATTCTTTGCCTTCCGGGTTCACATCTCCCCTGGGGTGTCCTCTCGATTGCTGCCTGGGGGGTGGAGTCACTGGCTCGCTATGGTTCCCTGTTGTTGCCTCTCGAGTAGCTTTTTGAGCAAAAACGATACCTCCAGGCTGCTGCCTGGGGGGTTGGAGTCACTGGCTCGCTATAGCTCTCCTTTGTTCGCTCAATCCGAGTAGCTAGTGAATAAAATCTGATTATCCCAGTTAACTGTGGGGAGGAGTCACTGGTTCGCTATAGCTCTCCTTTGTTCGCTCAATCCGAGTAGCTGGTGAATTAAACTCTGATTATCCCAGTTAATTGTGGGGAGGAGTCACTGGGTCGCTATAGTGCTCCGTTGCAGCCTCAATTTGAGTAGCTTTGTGAGCAAAAACTAAACCTCCCATATGCTCCTTGGGGTGTGGATGTCACTGGCTCGCTATAGCTCTTGTTTGTTCCACCAGCTCGAGTAACTTTGTGAGCAAAAACTAAACCTGCCCGAGTGGTCATGGTCGATTGGCGTCCCTGGGTTGATGCTCGGCATAGTGGGTGGGTGTTTTCCGGCCTATTGGGCCCTGTTTCGGGGTTTACCCTGTTCAGGGCCAAAGCTTCACTGGACCCCCCTGTCTCATTCTAAGATCTATGCTGCTATATTATGGTGCCGGGGACGTAGGGAACCAGGGTGTCTAACCTTTCCTGTGTCCTGTCTCTACTAACATCTGTCTGGACTTGTCCTGGGTTTACCCCTTCATGGCCATTGTCTCACTAACCCCCCTGTCTCCTTTTAAAGTATTATGTTCGGTATACTATTGTGCCGGGAACTAGTGTCCAACCTTTCCCCGTGTTTGTGTCCACTTCTGTCAGGGGGACCGCTCCAGCTTGGAGCATATGCTGGATCCTCCCTGGGGCCCCTGACTGTGCGGCTGACGGAACAGCTGATGCAACCGGAGCTTCTTCCTCCAAGCCTATCACACCCATCATCCCTCCCGGTCATCCCAGACTATTTTGTTTCTCAGATATTCACACCTCGCTTGTTGTATTGTCATAAACTGACCCAGCCCAGCCAAAAGAGGACTGGTGATCCCTCAGAGCCTGGTTCCTCTCTAGGTTTCTTCCTAAATCTGACTCAGGGAGTTTTTCCTAGCCGCCGTGTATCAACTTGTTCAACTTGTTTTTTGTTCAACTTGTTGATGTTTGCTCTGTCGGATTCAGGCTGGTGATTGTAAAAAGGGCTTTATAAATAAATTTGATTGATTGATTTATTAGAGCAGAGCAGACGACATGAAGCGTGCAAAGAAAAGTACTGTGTGGGACCATTTCACCAAAAAGAATGACAAAGATGTAAGTTGCAACTTATGTGATACATTGTTGAAATATAGTGGCAGCACATCATCTATGATGTATCACCTGAAGACGCAACACCCGCAAGCCTCTTCGGAGATGTCATTTTCTCAAATGAGCCACGGCAATGTTTCTAATGAGTTTCAAACGCTAGACAAACGACTTTATTTTAAACGCGATCACCTGGCTTGCCTTGTACCCAAACTATTTCAAAACTAAAGAGCCATGTGTCCTCCGATTACATACAAGCTCCGCTGCGCCGCATTTGCGGGACTTGTTTCGCGCTGTAGGGGATTTAAAAAACGTGACGTGAGTGGAAGGGCGGTGCCGGGGCAGTGTGTGTGTGTGAGTGCGCGCAGAGAGATGAGACAGAGTTGAGATTGCAGGCGCGGCTCGAAATGGCTGTTATTTCAAATAGCGTAGCATATTTTAAACTAAACGGTTAACCGGTTTCAATCGGTTAATGAGGCTCGGTGACCGGTCAAGAAAATATTTAGTTTTCGCCATCCCTAGTTCACCGAAATGTAACATTACATATATTATCACAATGGTTATTTTAAATTAAACCAATTAATTTAGACATAGTGCAGACAATATTGAGTACTATTAATATTATTCAGTCAGTATATTAATATATCAAATGGAATGCATTTGCATTTTCACAAACTTCAAAGTGTCTTCTTTCAAATGAGACCAAATGTACGTCTCTAGCTGGTTATTATTGAGTATGTCATTACGGCCGAAATTGAGAATTGTGCCCTAATCTAGGGATGCAAATTATCGATTAATTCATTAATCATTAGTTGATTGACTTTATCGATCGATTAACGATTAACTGATAAGCGGCTTTTTTCCGGAGAATGTAAATTTCTCACGATGTCTTTAACATAGGGCTGGACGATATGGCCAAATTTTATGTCACAATATATTTCTTAATTTCGGTCGATACGATACAAGTCCGATATCGATATTAACAATAAAAAATGCCAAGATCACCCACAACAGATGTCTGTGCCTACAATCTGTTTGCTGACCACCTTATTAAAAACTTTGGAAAGACAGTAGATATGGTCTATGGGTCTGTTGGGGTCAAGGGAGTCTCCCCCTTTGAACAAGGGAATGACTGCGGCAGATTTCCAATCTCTTGGGATTTCAGAAGATGAGAGAGATAGGTTAAACAGACTGGTAATGGGGGCAGCAATAATATTAGCAGATAATTTTAGTAAAGATGGGTCCAGAGTATCCAGCCCAGCTGATTTTCAGTTGAAATCAGATATTTACATACACTTCAGAAAAAAAACACGAAACTTTTATTTCTTTACTGTCATACATTAAATCAGGGTAAATTTTTTAGTTTTAGATTTGTACATATTAACAAATTTTTTGCATTTGTTAAATGTCAGAATCGAGCAAGGGAGAATTTTTCTGTATTTTTTTATCACTTTCATCAAAGTCAGAAGTATAAATAGGACAATTCCGCTTGCTAAACTTAACCAACTGGTGTCTTTAGTGCCACACAGTAGGACAGTGGTAGGACAATTATATATAAGTATAAAAGGCCACTTGCAACATATTTCGTATGGGGAATTCGTAGGAAAATGGTTTATCCTGGAGGACTTTGAAGGGTCCTTAAGATTTGAATGTTTTGACTTCTTTATTAACTGCTTCAACTTCAATTTGACACCAAAAAATGGTCATAACAGTCATAGACAATGTAAAAATCCCTGGCAATTAATGGTGGCGAAGGAGGCTATTTGATCAATGAGTTCAACTATCAGACATAACTTTGCAGAGGATGAACGGTACTACCATGATTATTATACAAATATGCAAATTGCTTCAGGATTGCTACAGGTTTCAATATTCAACAGAAAAAAAAACAAATTTTATCTCAATGTTATTATTTTTCCATGGAACAATCATTTTGCAGTAAGTGTTTGCATCAACAATTCGATAAACAAAAAACTCAGTGATGAGTTGAATTTAGGAAGAATCCTAGAGAGGAAACAGGCACTGAGGGGTGGTCAGTCCTCTTCTGGCTGACAATAAATACCACCACTATCCATGTCTTATTCACTAACCATGATATAATAATAAATGTATTGAGAAAATATAGGTATGGATCAAATAAAAACCTCTGCTATCTAGTCAACCAAGCTATTAAATCAAAATTCCTGGCATCCATCTGAAATATTACGTAGGTCTAATCTAATCAATTAATTTGTGTTTTAATCAGACATCAGACTTTATTTGATAGGGCAAAATCAGGTAAGCAAGTGGCAACTCTTACTCTGTGGGCTCAAGTCTACAGGTTCTGTTCTTATCAACTCCACCCACCTGATGTCCCAGGTCTTAATAAATAGCACTGGGTAGCAACGGAAAAATGTAGTGGAACTGGCTTTGAGGGTTGAGTTGAATATCATTGACCTAGGTAGTGTTGTTAAGCAAAAAAAGCATAATGGCAGCATGGAAATAAGATGTGTTAATGAAGTAGAGGCTTTAAAGAAAAAAAGAATTCTTAGCTTCAAATTCCAAAAAGGCTACTTATACGATGAGTTGAAAGAAAATAATAATTAGACCATAATAAAAAAAATGAAAATGTTTCTTACCTTTGTTCTTGTTTTGACTTTTGACTTGACCTTTTGACGCCGTTTCAGCTTTTTCTTGCTCAAAGCTTTCTTCCCTCTTAAAAACATAATGAAATGCATTAGCAAATTCAAAAACTGACTGGGCCTATTGCCAAAAACAGCAATATTAAGTTAAAAAGGTCCTCCAAACAGGATTATGGGTCACTAAAACAGTTTGTGATTAAACAATAGATGAAAATTGAGAAAATATATATGCCAAAGAATAACCATTGTTTTAAGAATGTTTTTAGGAAGATCAACTTCCGTCATCATTTGCAAAAAAATAATTGTAAAATGATAAATAATAATAAATATGCTACAGGTTATGGTTATATTCAAACTAGGGATGTTCATGTGTATTTTACACATGTTTTATATAATGGCCAAGACGGCGCCGTTGATGGCAGCCAGAACTCTAAATTGCGTGTTTATGTTCGATTTTTGTGAAAATAATCAGTATATTGTGACAATTCTCAGGTTGTTTTTTTAAGAGGGGCGATGCTAAACATTGGATAAACAACTCCTGTGGATCTATTCCCTGAATTTCTTGAATTTACATCCTCCGAAACACTGGAGATTCTAGTACAGCTACTTCTGCCCGATGGAAAGGAAAGCGCTCATTTTTGCCAGACACAAAGGATTAAAAAAACCTCATTGACTGGAATATTCCTCGCGAAACATGCGCTCACTTCAGCAACAAAAAATGGACAAACTGCTGTCAGGGAAATGCAGAGATCTCTCCTCTTCACCTGCCATGTGTTTCACGGAAACGTGGCTAGGTGACATCATACATGATTCTGCGCTTTCAGGTGCTTTCAGGCGGATCGGAGCTCAGATCTCTCAGGCAAATCGAAATATGGTGGAATCTGCTTCTACGTTGACAAATGGGGCCACGACATAACAGTCATCTTCTGTTCTCCAGTCCGCGGGAATATTTATAATTCATTCTGGCTGGTGTTTACATTCCTCCGCTTGGCAACATCAATGCCCAAAGGCTGCTAGCTGAACAAATACTGACAACTGAACGTCTATTCCCGGACTCTAGTTAAAGTCCTTGGCAACTTTAACAAAGGTAACCTTAGCCATGACCTTCTTTAATACAAACTATTCATTAAAATCACGACCAGAGATGCAAATACTCTAGAATCTAGACCATCTGTGAAGAATGCCTACGGTGCTTTGGCCCGTGCTGCACTGGGTCTATCGGACCATGTGATGGTCCACCTAATTCCATCGTACAGGCAAAATTCAAACTCTCTAAGCCTGTTGTAACATGTTCAAAAAAGTAGAGCATAGAAGCCAAATAGACTAACTGAATGTCTGGACTGTACTGATTTGTACATTTTCAGGACTGCCACAGATAATCTGGATGGGTATACTGAAGCTGTGACCTCATACATCAGCTTCTGTGAGGAGAGTTGCATCCCAACTCAATCCAGGGTTCGCTAGAACAATGACAAACCCTGGTACACAGCTGATACACCCAGGTACACCTTGCCTGAAGCTACAATGGGACTTAATACTGAAGAAGGATGTCGATGATTTAAGAGTCAAAACCCAAGGAAGGCAGATGGTCCTGATGGAATCTCTGACTCCAACCTCAAGCACTGTGCTGACCAGCTATCTGCTGTGTTTACAGATATTTTCAATAAATCATGCAGCGTATGATAAGAAGCCAGCTTCAAATCCTCCACCATTATCCCAGCCGTCAAGAAACCAAGGACTAGATGATAGACCAGTGACCTCTGTGGTGAAGTCCTTTGAGCGCCTGGTGCTGTCACAACTTAAAACCATCACAAATCTAGTACTAGAACCATTCCAGTTTGCCTACAGAGCCAACACGACAACATGGCACTCCACTTTATTCTTTATTTCAACACCATAATACCAGCCCTCCTCCAGGATAAACACTCCACCATGGGAGTGCCCATGTCAACATGTAAATGGGTCAAAGACTTTTTTTCTAACAGAAGGCAGCACGTTAGGTTGGGAAAACACATGTCGGATCCTCTGACCATCAGCACTGGCTCCCCTCAAGGATGCGTCCTGTCCCCTCTTTTCTTCTCCATGTACACAAACAACTGCACCTCCAGTCACCACTGTCAAACATCGGAATTTTGCAGATGACACCACCCATATTGGTCTAATCTATGATGGGAACGAGACCGCCTACAGGGGAAAATCTTCCTGGTGTCCTGGTGCAGTCTAAACAACTTGGAGCAGAATGCTCTAAAGACAGTGGAGATGAGAGTGGACTTTAGGAAAAGCCCGGCTGACCTTAGTTCCATTGTCCTGGGGTCGCCCCCTAGACCAGGGGTGCTCAATAGGTTGATTGCGATCTACCAGTCGATCTCGAAGGTACTGTGGGTAGATTCCATGACATCAGTAGTCATCTGACTTTTTCTGACACTTAGGTTACTGCGCATGCGCAAACAACGTTGCTACGTGCAGCAAACTAACAAACTAGCTAGCAAGTTACTTCCAATTTCTAGCCCTCGGTTTTTTATCTTAAAATTAAGAAACCGAGGTAAAGTTAGTTGGATATTCGATATTGGATATTCAACGGATCAGGTCCGGTTTTCCCGCAAGCAGGCACACTACAACCCGGTGATCGACCAACAGAAACCTCTGTCTGCTTATAGTTAGGGACCGTCAATAAGTACAAGTCTCAAAGTTATTAATTCAATAGCTGTTTAACATGGCCTTGAAAGTTCAAATCACTGTCAGATTGTTTATAGAGGACACCCACTTGTTGCACAGCCTTGTTTAAGGAAATAGTGAAAACAAATGTTTGATTAACATTTAAAAACTATAAAACTCAATAGTGTTTTTGTTAAATAACTTTGAAAATCTACACAATCCACTTTCATATTGTCTACAAAGGACTTTCACATGTTGCACAGCCTTTGGTTTTTAAAGAAATGGTGTAACACATGTTTAATAAACATTTAAAACCGGTAAAACTCAATAGCTTTTTTGTGCAATGACCTATTAACCTCAAACCCCTTTTAGATAGTCTGCAGGGGCCACCCACATGTTGCCCAGCTTTGGTTTTTCAAAAAAAAGTTAGCAAACTTTTAATATGCATTTTCAACTTGCATATCTCAATAGCTTTTTGTGCAATGACTTATAATCATCGTTAATAACAAGAAGTCCTTCCAAGACGAAAAGTTGTTAAACGAAGCAGCTGACTTATTGTTCCCGAGACTTTAAAAACAAGGCAGAAATATTATCTTCGATCAAAACTCTCCACTTATTTATGAGTCGGCCTTTTCACACATGAAAATCATAAAGTCAAAGTACCACCATGACTGCTGATCATTTGTTAGTGTGAGGCTTGAGGCTGGCTGTCAGCAGCTACTGTCCGGACCTAGCTGATTCCATTCAGTGCAAGTCATCAGAGTAAAGTCAGGTATTGACAAAAAAAGTACATAGTTAATTGTGTTGTGCAATATGGGCTCATGCGGGTATGCAAGGTACATCAACATACATTGTAAAAAGAATTCTTAATATATTTATAGATAAAGCTACGTTTTGCATTTTTGTAGTAGGTAGAACATTTTGACTGGGTCATTTTATAAGTAGCTCGCATGCTGAAAAAGTGTGAGCACCCCTGCCCTAGACTAACACCCCCCCCATCTACTTTATTCCCACCCTGGACACCATCGACACTGACACATTTACTCAACTTCTTGTTGTTTGTATTGATGTTAGATAGTGTTGTCTGCTTACTTTTAATATATATAGCTGTGTGATGCAGCGCATTGGAACTTCAATATTGTTGTACCTTTTATGGGAAGCTAATGATCAATCATGCAGGACAGTGTTGGGAGTGTGTAAACCATTTTTTGTAATTAACCTTGCAATGTTGAATGTTTTCTATCAGGTTATATACTTGACAAATAATAATTTGCCCAAAGTGTCCACTTTGGCAATACCTTGGATGTTTATGCAAATGCCCTAGAAACGTAAATTTTTCCTTTGTGTAATATTTTCCAACATTAACTCCAACATTAACACCAAATGCAAAGTGTCTTCTTTCAAATGAGACCAAGTATTTGTCTCTAGCTGGTTCAGGGTGGGGGTTACAAGCATTTCTAATTGGGTCATTTAGGCAGAAATTTAGATTTTTGCCTGGATCCTTAAGGAGGTTAAAAACATACTAGTGAGCTTGTTAAAAAGCTTATGTGTTAAGTGGGTTTGTTTTACAGAAACAAATCATGATTTCTTAGATGAACAGTAGACAAATTGTTCAGTCAACTTCCATGCTTGTTTTAGACTATGGGGATTAGGGATGCAAATTATCGAATAATTCATTAATCATTAGTTGATCGATCGATTACTTTATCGATCGATTAACGATTAACCGACAAGCGGCTTTTTCCGGAGAATGTACATTTCTCACGGTATCAATAGTGTCTTTAACATAGGGCTGGACGATATGGCCAAATTTTATATCACGATATATTTCTTAATTTCGGTCGATACGATATAATTCCGATATCGATATGAACACTAAAAAATGCCAAGAACACCCACAACAGATGTCTGGGCCTACAATCTTCTGAAAAATGAATTTTCCAAGTCTATGAAACCTCCTCCTATAAAACTACATAATATTTTAGAAATGAAACGGTACAAATACATTAACGTTCACTTTTTATTTGAATTTAACCTTTATACAAACAAGAAAAGTCAAATAAACATAAGAATCTCAAACTGACCTTATTAATATATTTAACTTTAAACCTAACTTTTGGCGCTCTGCATGCATCTTGCGGAAGAACATTGTAGCCGGAACTTCTTCTCTCCGTTTATGTCTAAGACGAATCACGCAGGTACTGGGCTACGCCGCAGCGGAGCCGAAGTAGTTTAAAATAGTCTGAATATAAACACTTATTATAGGTGTAACATAGTGAATCAGGATAAAACAAAAACATGGTTTGGATATTGGATTCATGATGTACTGGCTCATTATATACATTTTGCTAATTTTTTACTAAAAAGGTACTGCAGCTTTAACGTAACACGCTGCTAGTCGGCTCCACTCTCCGACACATTTAGCAGCACGCTGAAACATGAAGTGTATCAGGTCTCAGAAAGCGCTCATTTTCCCTACTACTGAACTAATCTTTCTTCTCTTATCAACGGTCTACTTTCTCCTCACTTGTGGAAGCTCGTACACGTTTGAATTACGGTCATGGACGCTCATTTTGTAGCTTAAACTTTACGCGTTGGAGATATTGAAATATCGAAAATGTGTTTAAAAATCATATCACCGTTATTGGAAAAAAGAAATATCGCAATATATATTGAAATTGAATTATTGTCCAGCCCCAGTACATCAGAGTAGAATGCAATAAAATAATACAATAAAATTAGGGCCGGGAATCGATTAAAAAAGAACGAATTAATCGCACAATATGCTGTGATTAATGGCATTTTCCCCAAGCTTTTATCATCATGTAAATCACTGAATTAAATCAATTAAAATTCTATTTAAATCAATCTTGATAACCTGAAGGTTATCAAAAATACTGGATCAGCTTAGAACTTCAGGCAATAGTCCAAATGAAATACAATTTTTTCAAAAACAAAATGACAAAGTGCGAGGTGAAACCATCAATGTCAAAGCTAGATTATTTCTGAACTTAAGCCTATAGGCCAAAATAATTGCATTATATGTAAAGTTGCCAGATTAATTTTAAATAGGGATGCACCGAAATGAAAATTCTTGGCCGAAACCGAAAACCGAAAAAGAGGAAACCAAGACCGAAAACCGAAACACCGAAATAAATTATGCCAATTATTAGTACCATTGCATTTATGGATATGAGGCACCAAGGGCGTAGGTTTGGTCTCAGCTTTGGTGGGGACATCTCTCGCCCCCCCCCCTCCGGCAAGTGAACTTTTACTGAGAATAATGTGATTATTTTTGCGTTTAGTTGAGACAATAGCGTGTTGCTTTTATACTACACTAAAGTTTAACTAGCATAGGCCTATCCATGTGCAGACAAAAATCATTATGTAGTACCTGGCGTTCAACTTTTAGATGGTAATGCTGTTTGTCAGATTCAATATATTGTAGCGACCCTGGTGGTGCCACTACTCCGCCCCTACTAATGGGATATCCCAAATAGGCCACATTACATAAGCAAAATATACACAGGAAACATTTCCACTGTTTATTGTGACTGTAAGATTCTAACATATGGGGTATGTATTAACAGAAAGCACTGGTAACTTTACCGTTGTCTTCAGTCACTCTCCTGTGTACTTATAGCGTGTCAGATAACTCCCCTCCCCTAGGTTTTTTAGCCAATCAAATTACGGCGTTTCTAGTACCGTCCTCCTGGCGCTGCGGTCGGAATTGACCCAAATCGCTTCACAAACTCATAACGGAGTTCGCTAAAATATTGGTGGGGACAATTTAGTCATGTTAAAATGTTGTTGAGGACATGTCCCCAGCGTCCCCCCCTAAACCTACGCCCATGTGAGGCACTTTCTTGCAGGATTTCACTGAACATATCAGACAACGAGGGTGCATGCCCCTCATCTAGTGCAGAGAGACGAGTCTTTTTTTCTGCGCTCTGATCTCTGTGCGCTGCTGCTCCGTGCGCTGATGCTCTGTGCCCTACTGCTCCGTGCGCTATTGCTCCGTCTCCACGCGGGTTCTCCGCATCCATCGCCGCCTGGATCATTTCTCGTGCGCGCTGCTTTATTTCTGCATCCAAGTAATGGTCTTTATAACGCGGATCAAGTACAGTCGCGATGAAGTGCAGAGGATCCGAATAGATCACAACATATTTCGGCCGTATTGTTTCGGTGATAAAAGTATTTCGGCCTAAAACCGAAAATGCCCTTTTGGGCCATTTTCGGCCTAAAATTTTCGGTGGCCGAATATTCGGTGCATCCCTAATTTTAAAGATGTCTATAACAGCCTTTGTGATAGGAATGACAAACAGAATGAAGTGAAATTAAGTTTGCTGATGTCAGGTGATCTCCAGTGAGAGTGACATCCTCTTCTTTCTCCAGCATGTCCATCCTCCTCTTGTGTTTTCTCAAAACAATCGTTTTAGAGGGTAGATTGTATGATGAGTATCCCGATGGAATGTAAATGATTTATTTCAGTCCCTCGTCTTCTACTGTGTTTATTGGGGAGCAGTTTCTATCTATTTATCTAAATCATCGGTTAACTCCTCGGTTACTTGTTTGGTCAATAGCCTGTCACTATTAGGCGATTAGCCTGTACTGCAGTAACGTGGATTGGTGAAACGGATTGGCGAGGCGGATTGGTGACGCTGTCCTGTAGCCTCACTAGTAGCGTCAATAATGACCGGGTGTTTCTGTCCTGTAGCCTCACTAGTAACGTCAATAATGACCGGGTGTTTCTGTCCTGTAGCTTCACTAGTAACGTTAATAATGACCGGGTGTTTCTGTCCTGTAGCCTCATTAGTAACATCAATAATGACCGGGTGTTTCTGTCATGTAGCTTCACTAGTAACGTCAATAATGACCGGGTGTTTCTGTCCTGTAGCCTCACTAGTAACGTCAATAATGACCGGGTGTGTCACGAATGGTGTGGGGGCGTGGCTACACAGACCTTTCGGTGATTCACTTCCTTGTTTATGTTTTTTCACTCAGCTGTTTCTGATTGTATTCTACTGGGCTATAAAAGGGGAGCTAACAAGTCACTCCTTGTTCAGCATTGCTTGTATGTCACGGTTGCTTTGGAGGTGAGTGGGGTTATTTACTGCTGTTGTCATCGTTGTGTTATATATACATTTAAGTCGCTATATGCGCATTTTGATTTCAACAGTTTAGTTTTTCGCCGTTCGCAGTTTGTTTTATGTTGATTTACTTATAATAAAACGACTGAACGGATACCTGGCTCTGCATATGGCTTGCTACACCACACTACGCCGGTCAATCTATGACAGGGTGTTTCTGTCCTGTAGCTTCACTAGTAACGTCAAAAATGACCGGGTGTTTCTGTCCAGTAGACTCAGTGGTAACGTCACTAATGACCGGGCTCGGCAATGCATTAAATTATTTTAACGCGGTAAACATTTCAAATTAACGGCTCAGATTAACGCTAGCTATCCCAGCCCTAAATAAAATACAATGACATTGATAAAAAATATATATATGTATAAAAAATAAAAACAAAAATACCCTGTCCATTGGCCATTTTTTATGTTTAAAATAAATAACAATACTTGAATTGAGAAAATTGGATTATTTAACAAAAAGGTACCATTCGATTCAGGTATCGGTTCAAATCCGAACAGTACCGAATAGGGTTGGGCGATGTCCACTAAATTGGCAGTTGCCGATGTTGGCAGTAAAACATCGTGATGGACGATGACATCGTCAGCGGGGGGGCATTTTTTATACATACATATATTGTTTTACATATACTATTTCTAAATACAAAAAATATTTTCGTTATTTTACTAACCTAACTACTGACAATGGCCATTGATAGGGAAGAGGACCGACTTACTTGGTGGAAAACGAACGAAAAAAGATTTCAAGATTAGCACGGAAATATCTGTGCATATGTGCAACCAGTAGGCTACTCCATCAGAGCGGGTCTTCAGCACACTGCGGGTAGTGTAGTCACTCCAATCCGCAGCTTATTAAAACCAAAAAAGCTTAATATGTTGGTGTTTCTGGCCAGAAACATCGAAATGTAAACATGGTCAATGGTGATTATTATTAGAATTATACGCACGTTGCGCAATCCGTTACGAACCCATTCAATTTTGATTTTGCATGCATATTGTTTTTTAAACCTTCATTCGTGTAGTTCATGAGCACTTTACGATTTTCAATAACATCATTTATTTTGTAGGCTTTGCTATGGTTTGCACGACAAAAAAAGTTAATTGTGCTGCTAATTATAGGTGAAATGTAAATTCCGTGTTCCCGTTTTCTTGAGTTTTAATAAATGTGTGTTATCAGAATCACATTCATTTTTTCATTTGATTTCACATTATGGCCATTGGCCAAGGCAAAATGTCTTTAAAAGTATTAACCAGACAAAAGTTATTTGACGTTCGCTGGGTTTAATTTAAACTGCTGCTTCAGTGGATCGAGTCACATGAAGAGCTATGTGACAATGAGCAAGATTTGCTGAGACACTAGACTACTAATAATTCATTAATAAGGTTTTTTTAATATAAAAATTAAATGATTTAAGTTATGTAATGTTTGGAAGACATGCAAAAAAGACAAGATGAGGCTATGTATGTAGCCTGCCTGACACGGTACAGAACACGGCACATCTCTAGCATAGACTATAGCCTACAGTATTTTAAATAGCATATATGCATTCGTTATATTTTACATTTAATTTACAGAGCACTCCCTGCAACATTTTTATAATAACTAACTAAGAGATTAGGATTAGTCAGTGGTTCTCGAACCTTTTTGGTCACACCCCCCTTTACACCTAAAAAAGAGAGAAAAATAATAGGACCAGAACTTTTAATTTAAATTAACAACATTTAAATAGTTAAGTGTCTTGATGCTTTGGATGGGCACTATATAAAAGCGCCCATATAGCAGCTTTGGGGAGTGCATCACAAGCTCAGCTTCATGTTGGTCTTCTCATCGGAGCGCGCAGCAGCGGAGTCCCCCGTTCACAATAGCAGCTTATGATTCGGTCCGCTGAAGAGGTGTTTTTGAGTAACTTCAATGTTGGGCTTGTTCCAATGGTCTAAAGAACGATTCAGTGTAAATCCCGTTCGTTGACTCTTTATAAAGGCAGAGCGCTAACCGCTTTCAAGCACTAAAACGCTGTACTAGTAACGTAACGGCTGTTTTTTTCTGCTGATCTCCGGTAGTAACCGCCCTACGCTTTAAAAAACACTGGACTCGCAAGGGGGGCGTGGCATCACGATGGTGGCTCATCATCGTGATGTCGGTCAACCATCACGATGGACGATCATATCATCCATCGGCACAACCCTAGTACCCAACCCTGTACCCAACTAACAAAATTACAACCCCAGTTTATTGATGTGCCTCTCTAGAGCTTAGCAGCAAACAATTTTCACCATTCAAAGCGTGCAAAATTCTGGCGTTAAAACATGACCAGCCACGAATCGGTGAAATCGACAGTTCGTATGCAGTAGCCGTTACGTAGCTGAAAAAAATAAACCAGGAAGTGGCTGCTTTGCTGATACTCTGTCCCACTAAGTTAATTTGTCATTTTTATAAAAGAAATACTGCCATATTAAGTACTTGGTATCGGTACTCTGTATCAGCTAGTACCCAACTGAAATAACTGGTACCGACTGAAATAACTGGTAATGCTGCATCCCTTGTTTAAACGATATAGTCATATGTATACAAATACTCATTGCTTGTCTTTGATAAATAATACAGGAGATAAAGTGCTTAAAATATATCAAAATTGCATATTAAATAGCAAACGCAATATTGGTAAATATTATCCAAAATCAATCAGCCCCAGTACTACTGTACCTGTTTCCTCCTGCATCTTCACAAGGTGTACCAATGTATGTTCATCTCTAAGAGACAGAACTTTTCTAATTCCTGAGCAGTATGACGGCTGCATGGTCCCATATTGTTAATACTTGTGTTACTATGTTTGTTCAGAAGAACGTGGTACCTTCCAACGTTTGGAAATTGCTCCCAAGAATGAAGCAGTCCTGTGGAGGGCTACAATTATTTTTCTGATGACTCAGCTGATTTCTTTAGATGACGTTTGATGTAGAGGAAGCAGGTTGAAGGTAGGCCTGGAAATACATCCACAGCTCAATTAAGCCTTCTAAAGCAACGCCATCATTTCCAGAGAATTGCCAAGCAGTTTAACAGCATGGTTAACTTTGTGTGATATAGTGTAGGGATGCACAATATTCATTTTTGGCCGATATCCGATATGCCGATCATTTTAAACTTGTTTTGGCCGATACCGATATACTTGTAGAAGAATAAATGATATGCCAGTGCCACATTTTATTTTTAAGTTCAGACTTGGAACGTCAGTACCCACAAGTAAAATAAATAAAAATACATTTTCAAATAATTTACGTAATTCACGTAGCACGACATGCACTCGTTCTCTCCCCATTTTCCATTTCCTAAACATATTATCAAATCTGAATGCAATTTCAACTGCTGTGTGAGAACCGGAGCACTTCGGTGAGTGTAGTCTATCCACTGGGCAGTGGGGCTCAACATGCTAACAGGACTGGTAAAGCTAATGTGACTGTCGACACACTCTGGAGTTTAGGTAATGCGAAATCAGTAGTGACGGCTAATAGCATAACACGGCTCTAGCTACATCATTAGCCTGCTGAAGCCGACATCTGCTGAACGGCTGGTTAACATGAGCATAGCAATACCAGGGGTGCAAACTTGTCACCTTTCAGCGAAATTCGCCGTTTTTACTTTAAAATAGGTCATCCACGTGATTTGTGTAGATCCGCAATAAAAATATATATGGGGGGGGGGTCTACGTCTCATCGAAGTCATCTGCCAGTATGCGTAATACATTTTCTATTGCGGGAATCTTTTTCACCCTGTGGAAATACTTTTTTCTCTGTTGGGCCACCCTGCGTCATCACACGATGCGAACATCTTCGTGTCTGTCTACTCGCGCGCTTTTCCACTAAACTGCGGTGCTGCTGGATACAGGCTCGTGCCACCACAGACAAATATAACAATTAGTGACAGGTTCTAAATAGCGATAGAGAAACGCCCCAAGGAGGCGGGTTAAGCCAATTGCTAATTTCAGATATGAATGATTGACATAAAATGTAGCCAATCAGCGTTCTTAAATCGAATCCAAGAAGGGCAATTATTTTATCGCCCCAAGCTCGTCCCTGAAGCTGTACAGGGAAGCAGTATATGCGCGGCATCTCCAGCAGCTGGTACATCAGGTAGGAAAGCTAAAAACAGGCACATTTTATCCAAAATGATCGATTGTGTGAAGTTTTGTGGGGCTTTTGAGTTGGCCTTGCGTGGGCATGATAATATTACTGTATGTTGTTTTGTTGTTGCAGTTCTGGAGCACATTAACAATTAGTTACATTTCGTTTGATCATAAAATACTTTATGCTATTCTTCCAGTCATAGGTTTGAGTTCAGCCACTTGATATCCATTTCTATATTATACATCCTTTATACAGTGTAATTTCCTATAAACTTTATATATATATATATATTAGGGCCGTCAATTTATTTTAAAAAATTAACTAATTAATCGCACAATCCTGTGATTAATCGCGATTAATCGCATTTTCCCCAAGTTGTTTGAAACAATGAAATAAATCAATTAACACAATGAAGTATATTTTAAATACATTATTTTATGATAGTCTCTCCTGTGAACAATACAGAATAGTCATTCTTATCAAATATAGCAACTTTATAAACAAAGTGTTGAAGTGCAAGTTATATATTTAAACCCTGAAGGTTATCAAAAATACTGGATCATCTTGGCAATAGTCCAAATGAAATAAAACATTTTCAAAAACAAAATGACAAAGTGTAAGGTGAAACCATCAATGTCAAAGATAGATTATTTTAGAACGTAAGCCTATAGGCCAAAATAATTGCACTATATGTAAAGTTGCCAGATTAATTTTAAAGAAGTCTATAACAGCCTTTGTAATATGAATGACAAAGAGAAAGAAGTGAAATTAAGTTTGGTGATGTCGGGTTGGTTAGGGTCTCCATGAGAGTGACGTTCTCTGCTTTCTCCAGCAGGTTATGTCTCAAAACAATCGTTTTAGAGGGTAGATTGTATGATGGGGATCCCAATGCAATTAGAATGATTTATTTCAGTCCCTCGTCTTCTACTGTGTTTATCGGGCGGCAGTTTCTATCTATTTATCTAAAACATCGGTTAACGATTACTTGTTTGGTCAAAAGCCCGATTTGGCGCACATTACTGCCGTAACGCGGATTGCAACATCAATAATGATCGGGTGTTTCTGTCCTATATACTCTCTAGTAACGTAAATAATGACCATGTGTTTGCTTTTATATGATAAACTAAAGACGAGCTGCTTCTAAGGTATTTGAATTCGGTTTAGCAAACCGAAACCAAAACTTGTGGTGCGTTAATTGCGTTAAGTTATTTTAACGCGTTAAACATTTAGGGGTTGCACGATATTGACAAAATGTGATATTGCGATATTGATCATGAATATTGCAATATCGATATTAATTTTGATATTCTTAAACATATGTAAAAACACAAATCCCTCCTATAAGTAGGTGCTGGATGGGATTTGATCTTGTTTGTCCAGTTCATTCAGAAGCTTCCCAAACCCCTTTTTTCCACTGTAAATGGGCATCATATCTTTGGCCAAACAGTATGTGATAGCATTAGTGATCTCTTTATGTCTCTTCGAGATCTTATCATACTTAGTACCACTAGCAAAAGCACTCGCTAGCGATGTTTGTATGGCTAGCTCTGATGATTTACCTGCGACATGATTGTTTGCACTCATCATATAGTAAGGGCTTGTGGTGGTTTTTAAGATGGGAAATAGGTTGGTTGTATTTCCTCTTACCGCAGGTTTTGCACAACAGCTTGAGCGACATTAGTTTGTCTTAAACTTTTCTTTAGCTTCTCTAACTTGCTTTTTCTCGCTTTGTCCGGGTGTCTCTATTTCTCTTCACTCACGTTGTCGGAGTTAACACATACGTCACGGGTAATGTGGGTATGTTCGTTTAGTGAACGCGTGCGCTCACATTTACGTCACGTGTAATGTGGGTCTGTTCGTTTAGTGGACCCGTGCGCTCACATATACGTCACGTGTAATGTGGGTCTGTTCGTTCACACTTGCATGTGACAGGGCAACTGACCAATCAAACATGATCATTATATATAGTTTTCAAGTGTGCGCTTAAATCAAACACAACTAAGCCACAAAGCCAAACGACGCGTCTCTTCAGAAAATAAATGTATAAATAAATGTATTTCTTGCGTCATTTTCGATATTGATATTGCGCAACGTGATATCGCGATAAAGGTATTAAGTCGATATATCGTGCACCCCTGCTACTGACCAATGTCAGTCTAATATTGAACTCACTATGCCCATTTTTGATGCCCTGTTATTCAATATTTTTCCCGTCCTGCTGTAATGTTTTTTCATCTGATCTTTTGTCCCCACCACTCTTCAACACAAACTGATGCCCCTGATTTCAATCGTCCCAAAATGTAAACGCAGTGGAAGACTGCTAAATAGCGATCACGGTTATAGCAATGACTCGATATGTATCAAAACGCATGGGACAGGATTGGTCCTATACCAATGCTGTTTAAATAATGAATAAAGTAGTCTACTTTTATAGTGCTCATTTTTTGTCTTTTTATACATTTCAACATATTGAGAAAAAGGCCATTTTTACTTTTTGAATAAGGTCAGAATATTTTATGATTAAGTGTGTTGTAAAACACTCGAGTTGCCATTGTGTATGAAAGCCGGCTGGGTGCTATACAAATAATCAAAAACTTTCCCTGCTTGTAGCTAAAGTTACAAATTACATTTGACTAGTCCGTGTAGCCTGGCCACTCACCCACTTTTTTAGAATGAAAAGAGAGAATTCCAAGAGGACTTTTTACCTGTATCCTCGTGATAAAATTGTAAATCCACATTTTCAAGCTGGTATTTTTTTTCTTCCCGGGGGCATGTTCTAGGGGGGTTCGGTCTTTGTCACCTTTTTCACCCCTGATGAGTTTGCACCCCTGAATACATTCAATGATTTAGTCGTTAAACTATTACCTTTGGATGTTCGCTGCTATAATTTCTAGCTTTGTCACTGAAGTAGAGGGCAGCTTATGGGTTTTTGCCGGCGTTTTTTCCTTCTTACTTTTCATAAAGTCTTGGTGCTGCTCGGGATGACGGCTCAGATGCGGAATCATATTTGTAGTGTTGAACGAGTGTTGTTTTACCACCTCCTCTCATCACTTGTGCTTTACAACTACTGCAAATAGCAAGTTAGTTATCTGTTTTACAGATCTCTATATACCTCCACACAGCCGACATGTAGAAGGTTTAAGTTGCTGGCGTTCATGCTACGTTCACGGTCGTCACGTGCGCATAATAAACACGCCACATTATCGGCAATGCTCATCGGCAGAAATATTAATATCTGCTGATGCCGATATATATAATTTTAAGCTTTTATCGGCCGATACCGATGTGATCGTGCATCCCTAATATAGTGAATTAATGAAATAATCTGTCTGTAAACAATTGTTTGAAAAGTTACTAGTGTCATGCACACAACAGTGTCCTAAACAGTTTGGCAAAACGTTTGTTTGTTAACATGAAATCCGTGAAGTGGTTAAAAAAATTGTGAACTTCTGTATTGCAATCAGCACTGTTGGTAGGGTGTGCAATAGATCGCTGAAAAATTCACCCATGCTAACAAACCAGTCTCTAGATAGTAGGGCTGCAACAAAGAATCGATAAAATCGATAAAAATCGATAATTAAAAAGTTGGCAACGAATTTCATTATCGACACGCCACTCAGTCGCGGAGATAAAAGCAATTGAGTTGAGTGCGGTGCGGAGCTGTAACGTTGTTTTGATGGCGGAGTCGGCAAAATCAGTTCAGCATTTAACACTAAGTAAATACATGAAAAGTGTGTTAATTGCAAGATATGCAAAAGCGACATGACATATGGCACGAAAGCACCACGGTAATGATACAGCACCTTAAACGGAAACACGTTGGAGTCCTTGATGCGGAGAGTTTGTGTCTGTGAGTGAGAGTTTTGTATGGAAGGCCAAGTGGCTCAAAACGTGACACACTTCGAGCGTTTCTTGTAGCTGATAACATTCAAATCAAGTGTAAATTTGTGAAATACAAGCGCTGAGATCGCCTGTTATTAGACGTGCGTTCACCTCATGCCGTAAGCGAGTGTCAAAAGTGCATTTCACACGATCACAACGCCTGTTCTACAACGCACGTTGTCTAATAAGACGTTCAAAACGAATGTAAGGACGTATTTTCAGATGATCTGTTCAAGTGTATGTACATGTTTTTTGCACTCGTCATTTACGTCTTGAATTATAGGACGCTCGTAATTGGTCGGTCTTTCTCGGACGCTCGTCGTACTTTGGCACCATTCATTTTTAAGGCTACAGCGCATGCGTATTTTGAGAAGCTGATAGAATTGTATTACCTAGCCTATGTTTTTTTAAATCTTTTTTTTCCAATTTCAGTCACAGCATTGGACAGTTTGTGTTGTAGATTAATAGTGGGAAAGTGAAATCTGAGCAAGCATTACCAAACTCTCATTTATAACCAAGAAACATATTAAAACAATACCCAGTGAAAGCATCAGGTGTAGTAATGCAATAGTAATTCATGGAGAAAAGTTGCCAGAACATGCCCCATAATAGATATGTATATATATGTATATATATGTAAATGTGTGTGTGTGTATATATATATATATATACATGGATGTATATATATATATATGTATATATATATATATATATATATATATATATATATATATATATATATGTATGTATGTATGTGTGTGTATATATATATATATACACATGGATGTATGTATATATATGTATGTATATATATTTATATTAGGGATGCGCCGAAATGAAAATCCTTGGCCGAAACCGAAAACCGAAAAAGAGGAAACCAAGACCGAAAACCGAAACACCGAAATAAATTATGCCAATTATTAGTACCATTGCATTTATGGATATGAGGCACCAAGGGCGTAGGTTTGGTCTCAGCTTCGGTGGGGACATCTCTCCCCCCCCTCCGGCAAGTGTACTTTTACTGAGAATAATGTGATTATTTTTGCGTTTAGTTGAGACAATAGCATGTTGCTTTTAGATGGTAATGCTGTTTGTCAGATTCAATATATTGTAGCGACCCTGGTGGTGCCACTACTCCGCCCCTACTAATGGGATATCCCAAATAGGCCACATTACATAACCAAAATATACACAGGAAACATTTCCACTGTTTATTGTGACTGCAAGATTCTAACATATGGGGTATGTATTAACAGAAAGCACTGGTAACTTTACCGTTGTCTTCAGTCACTGTCCTGTGTACTTATAGCGTGTCAGATAACTCCCTTCCCCTAGGTTTTTTTGCCAAATTACGGCGTTTCTAGTACCGTCCCCCTGGCTCTGCGGTCGGAATTGACCCAAATCGCTTCACAAACTCATAACGGAGTTCGCTAAAATATTAGTGGGGACAATTTCTCTCTCATCTCATCTTCAACCGCTTATCCGGGGTCGGGTCGCGGGGGTAGCAGCTCTAGCAGGGGACCCCAAACTTCCCTTTCCCGGGCAACATTAGCCAGCTCTGACTGGGGAATCCCGAGGCGTTCCCAGGCCAGTGTGGAGATATAATCTCTCCACCTAGTCCTGGGTCTTCCCCGAGGTCTCCTCCCAGCTGGACGTGCCTGGAACACCTCTCTAGGGAGGCGCCCAGGTGGCATTCTTACAAGATGCCCGAACCACCTCAACTGGCTCCTTTCTATGCAAAGGAGCAGCGGCTCTACTCCGAGTTCCTCTCGGATGACTGAGCTTCTCACCCTATCCCTAAGGGAGAGGCCAGCCACCTTTCTGAGAAAACCCATTTTGGCCGCTTGTACCCGCGATCTCGTTCTTTCGGTCATGACCCAGCTTTCATGACCATAGGTGAGGGTAGGAACAAAGATTGACCGGTAGATCGAGAGCTTTGCCTTTCGGCTCAGCTCTCTTTTCGTCACAACGGTGCGGTGAAGCGAATGCAACACCGCCCCCGCTGCTCCGATCCTCCGACCAAACTCCCGCTCCATTGTTCCCTCACTCGCGAACAGGACCCCGAGGTACTTGAACTCCTTCACTTGGAGTAAGGACTCATTCCCTACCCGGAGTAGGCACTCCACCGGTTTCCTGCTGAGAGTCATGGCCTCAGATTTAGAGGTGCTAACCCTCATCCCAGCCGCTTCACACTCGGCTGCGAACCGATCCAGTGAGTGCTGAAGGTCACCGACCGATGAGGCCATCAGGACCACATCATCCGCAAAAAGCAGTGATGTGACCATCAGCCCACCGAACGGGAACCCCTCCCCCCATGACTACGCCTTGATATCCCGTCCATGAATATTACAAACAGGATTGGTGACAAAGCGCAGCCCTGGCGGAGGCCAACCCCCACCGGGAACGAATCCGACTTACTGCCGAGGACACGGACACAGCTCATGCTTTGAGCGTACAGAGATTGGATGGCCCTGAGAAGAGACCCCCTCACCCCATACTCCCGCAGCACCTCCCACAAAAGATCCCGGGGTACCCGGTCATACGCCTTCTCCAGATCCACAAAACACATGTAGACTGGATGGGCATACTCCCAGGCCCCCTCCAGGATCCTTGCGAGAGTAAAGAGCTGGTCCGTGGTTCCCCGGCCAGGACGAAAACCGCATTGTTCCTCTTCAATCTGAGGTTCGACTATTGGCCGAACCCTCCTTTCCAGCACTTTGGAGTACACTTTACCAGGGAGGCTGAGGAGTGTGATACCTCTGTAATTGGCACACACTCTCTGGTCCCCCTTTTTAAAGAGGGGAACCACCACCCCGGTCTGCCACTCCTCTGGCACTCTCCCAGACTTCCATGCAATGTTGAAGAGGCGTGTCAACCAAGACAGCCCTTCCCCACCCAAAGCTTTTAGCATTTCTGGACGAATCTCATCAGTCCCTGGGGCTTTGCCACTGTGGAGTTGTTTGACTACCTCAGCGACTTCCCCCAGGGAAACTGACGATGACCCTCCATCAGCCTCCAGCTCTGCCTCTGTACTAGAGGGCGTGTAGCTCGGATTCAGGAGCTCCTCAAAATGCTCTTTCCAGCGCCCGATCACATCATCAGTTGAGGTCAACAGTGTCCCATCCTTACTGTACACAGCTTGTCATGTTAACATTTAGTCATGTTAAAATGTTGTTGGGGACATGTCCCCAGCGTCCCCCCCTAAACCTACGCCCATGTGAGGCACTTTCTTGCAGGATTTCACTGAACATATCAGACAACGAGGGTGCATGCCCCTCATCTAGTGCAGAGAGACAAGTCTTTTTTTCTGCGCTCTGATCTCCGTGCGCTACTGCTCCGTGCGCTGCTGCTCGGTGCGCTATTTCTCCGTCTCCACGCGGGTTCTCCGCATCCATAGCCGCCTGGATCATTTCTCGTGCGCGCTGCTTTATTTCTGCATCCAAGTAATGGTCTTTATAACGCGGATCAAGTACAGTCGCGATGAAGTGCAGAGGATCCGAATAGATCACAACATATTTCGGCCGTATTGTTTCGGTGATAAAAGTATTTCGGCCGAAACCCGAAAATGCCCTTTTGGGCCATTTTCGGCCGAAAATTTTCAGTGGCCGAATATTCGGTGCATCCCTAATTTATATGTATGTATGTATATATATATATGTATATATATATATATATATATACACATGTATGTATGTATATATATGTATATATATATGTATATATATCTATGTATACATGTGTATATATATGTAAAAGTCCTCGTCCGTGCTCCTAACAATTTTGAACTTAAGACCTCTTTTAAGGGTTAAGATGCTTTATGAATTACTTTTATCTTTACTAGGATTTTTCTTCAATTTTGAAAGTAAACGCCCACAATTCTAAGAATTTTCTTAGAATTTGGCCACTAGGAGCTACTTTTACCATTAAGATTCTTTATGAATACGGGCCCTGGTCATTTACAATATCAATTGTGCTTACATTGGCGTTAGGTGTGGGTATTTCAAAAAACCCTATTCCGGACTATTTCTTGTATAGTATTTGATGACATGGAAGCCCGCTAATCTGATCATATCTAATTAAAAAGCTGAAAAAATATATACATTTTGAGATATATGCCTCTAATGACCTAGCCATAAGAAACCAATGGGCACAGCTCAGAGTTCCAAAGGGTGCCTAGTGTGTTATGGCAGCAAAGCCTGGCCTGTCATACCTTGTTTAACAAAACTATACATTTGAGAGATTTGAAGTAAACAGTGCAGTTTCTTATGTGCACCATTTTTCCATAGTGAACCGGAGGTAGGATCAGCGTGGGAAAGTATTGTGTATTTCCGAAATAGACAGTTCAGTAAGAATATCTATAAACTTAATAGCAACATTGTAAAATGTTTCCAGTATGGTACTGTATATTTCTAACTGAAGGAAAAGAAGCAAAAGGATCAAGAATGAATATCCTCCGTTTTTTTATTACCCGATTACAGAAAAACTTGATCTGATGAATTTCAGTTTGTGAGACAATTTCCATAACGCGTCTATGTTATCTATTGTTGGGGTTTATAACAAATCAAGGCCCTTCTGAGGCTGGTACTCGCAAAAAAAAATTAAGAAGAATACTAAGAATATGACTGCAGTGGTAACTCCCACATAACAACAAATAAAAATTTCTAAAAATAGGGTTTCAGTGAAGAGTGCATTGGCTACCCGTTCACATCCCCCCAACCCCTTCTTAAGGCCTCATTATGCTTCTGCGTCAACTCCACGGCGTAGCTACGCCGTCACTCCTACGGCGTCGTGGCCGTTTTATGGTTCTGCGTCGGGTTGCGTTGCATTTCACCGCCAGATGTATAATCTGACCAATCACAGCCCTTTTGGTCTGCGTCGCCCCGACGCGTAGTTACAATTTTTTGCACGTCGAGCTACGGCGTAGGGTTCGGAGAGGGGTTCGCGTCGACGCAGAGGGGTCTGCGAGGGTACGCCCTCGATTCGACACAGAAGCATAAAACAGGCTTTATGGTTCTTCTCGCGGATGAAAGGATAGTCTATGTATAACATTCAATTACGATAAGCGGCCACCGGTAGTAGTAATAGTTGATTTGCCAATTTATAATGACAAAATCTTCACCATTAACAACAGGCAGCACTAGAGAGGCATTCATTTAAATACTGTAGTTTTGTAAAGTTAACGAACGTTTCAGAACGTCGCTATTCTGGCTAATATTGCACCCTAATCCCGAAAAGCTTCAATGAGCAATACTTCTACACTACAAACCACTATCAACACAGTTGCATCGCAGCCAGGCAGTGTATATAACTGCTAATACGTTTTAATGTCAAATGCCGTTAACTGTCGTATCGCTGTATAATGGATTGCCATTTATGTTAAATATCCCTGCACCGTGTACCGGCCATTTGCATTTACTACACGATATCTGTAAGTAGTACCCACACTACATCTGCCTGTGGTAAACCAACGGTGCGTTGAAGGCTTGTTAACTATACTGCTTACTATGGCATTGTGATGTAGAACAATCGATTAGACTTTACACTTTCAATAGAATTGATAGGAAGAGCCATGGTGAAAAAGCAACCTAAATTCAGCCAGCCAGCAGCTTGGACATAAGGTAATATGAAACTGGCCTTCAACTTGAACACAACAATAAAGGATTCATTCGGAGAAAGCATTGTTAAATTTCTCACTTGGCCACCCTATTGTTGGCAAGAGCATTACAGTTCTTATTGTATGAATGAAGTGCCAAAGACTGTTGTAAGCTAGTTGTACACCAGTGCTCAATTAATAATTTATTCAAATAAAGTGACCTGGATGACATAGAAGGTGCAAGCTAACTAATATGACAACGCTAAACTAATATGAATAACTTCTTCAACAAATTAACTAGCGTATCAAAATATGACGCATAGTGTTTAATCCAAAATCATATTAAATACTTTTTAAGAATATAGCCACAATAATATTAGGCAACTAGCTCTTAAGGTACCGACGTGATGGATTTCTGTGGATGTCAAATAAGGTAAGCTGAATGATTACATATTAATAAAATTATTTAAAAAAACTATTAATAAATATTGCTGTTAGTCAAAGATGAACTGCGAACCCACACCCCTCCCTTTAGGGCCCAAAATGTAGTATTCAAAATAACATCATAGGTCCAGATACGCTAAACTACCTAGCTGCTGAAGACAGGGAGGAAAAGTAATCAAGTAATGACGTCATTATTTGTTTATTTCCTTAGATTGGTGCCTAATTTGCATGCTTAAATTAATACACACATATTCGCCAACGTGAAATAATTATACAAATAGCAACCTTATGTGACAGAAAAATATAACACCGAACCGAACGCGGTGAAGGTAGCGAGTAGAATAGCTATGTTAGCCAGCCTGCTAGCCATGCTAACTAGCAAACAGTTAGTTTGATTACATAGCTATGTCACTATCACATTAATAACATTGAATCTGGAATTATTGTGTGGCTCACTAGCACATTGGACACACATTAAACGTTCACACATTAAAAGCTCAACTACTATTACCGATGTCTATCAACTAACGTAAGGTTCTAGCCTTTAAAAGCTAGCCACCTTGCATTGGAACAAGTTCACATTAGCTAGGGAAGTTAGCTTGGCTACCAACTGTAATATTACTAGTTCGTAGTCAAAGTATGCTTGTGCGACAACATATTCGGGCTAATTGGCGAGTTGGACATTAAGGCTATTCAGGTGTTATGTCCGAAAATGCAGCAATTTCTCATTTTTACAGTTTCAGCCAACCTGAGGTTGAACATACCTTCCTTGATTCATCCCTTGTTCTTTGTCACTAATAGCCGTGGTATAAATCCTCCTATATCTTTCCGCCAGAGCTCGCCCAGAGAGTAGAAGCTGGTATCGACTCCGACAGTCTGATTGGGTTCCCGGTGTTCGACACGCACCCATACCCGATCCGATGGAGGAGAAATCGGCTACTACTCCAGAAATGACTCTGTCGCCTATTCCCATCGATGGGGATGGCAGAATCACTCCACCGGCTGCTGCCGCAGCAGCACACATCATCGTTTAGGAGAACAATGCATATATTGCATAGAAAATGTAACAGCTAGCTATATAGGTTGCAGTTGTATCCCAACGGATTCCAGAAAGGCTACACCTCAAGTCATGTGTCTATCCTGAAATGCAAAAAAAAACAGAATGGTTACATCCAGTGAGTCTTCTGAAAACAGCAAAAATAGCCACCGCCGTCCAACTGCGAATTACGATTCCAACTCTCTATCACGGAATTCTGAATCTCAAGCCATATCGTCTTTAACTAAATTAAACCAAATAATCTCTTTCAAAAATATGTCATGATGACTTTGGATTTCATTTGTTTCTTATGATTTTCTTGACCCTGAATAAGCATCACCCTCAGTTGCTCTGCCATCTTAGCTTCATCATCCTTCCCTGCTTGTTGTTCCGCTGTCAAGCATGCTGGGATACATTTCCATGCACATACTATAGTAATGGTAGTATTAGTTCAGAAGACAAGTAATTGTAGTCGCGTTTCTCGTTTAATAATTTACAATCGTTTTGTATGAAAAAATCATTTAATGGAGGAAAAAATAAGAACCATCTCGTCTTGTGCATATAGACTACTGTTTTCTTCGGTTTTTCCTCCAACCTGGATTTCTAATGTTTTTAGTTCAGCCTAGCCTATTTGAATATATTAATGTATGTGTCATAGTATGTATTTTTTACTTGGGAAGTTAAACAATAATTAGCCTATAGACATAAAATGACAAGTCAGATCGTTAAACAATGTATTTGAGGTTTTGTAGCTTACAGAAGACTTCGAGGAAATGGGAACAAGAATACTAAATACAACACCTGTTTGTTTGTTAGTACATGTAATACGACAACCAGACACATTAATGTGAATGGAATGGAAAGCGACAACAATTAGTTTCTTATGATAGCTAGCAGAGAAGTTGCCCTGATGCACAAGTATAGAATCCTGGGTATTATAATTCACGGATACATAGTCAAGCATCTATAACTCTACTGGAGGCTAAAGTAAGAGACACATTTAAAGACAGGATCTAGAGCCATACTTGTTTAGATGTAGGTTATCCCTCAGAAAAAGATTTGTCCTGTCAAAGAAGGCTGTGAAAGTGTATACCAACGAAAGTCCAAAAAAATAACAGTATCTCTTGAGCCAGGTATGTAACTGGCGAATGCGGCTAAAATGCATATAACTATAATATGGAGATTGAAGTGGCCCGGAGATAATACACTTTTTTCCGAAGTCAACCAAAACATTGATCAGTGCTTTCTCTAACTGTTGAAGTTTAATGTAATTTGACCCAATGTGCACAATAACAGCTATTGGCGGTAGACTGATTGCTGGTAACATAGCATAAAGATCCAAACTCTGGGCACCAGGATAACAGAAGGTCTCTGCTTTTTCGAATAAAAACATTCCGAACCATGAAAGAACCCATCATGATGACAGAAGGATTGCCACAGGGTTTACCTGTAGAGTTGCAGAGTCTCTCTCTGAATATCTGCCTCGTAGCTAGTTACCGGGGGCTTGCAGCATTGACCGATGGCCTGGTGGGTGGACAGTAATCCAGGGTCACGGGACGGCACAGAGGGTGTGGAGCAGACCTGGCGTCTTGGCTTTGCTCCTAGGATAGGCCAGGGATCATCAACTGGAACCAACGGAAGCATTACTGCCATCGGCTTTCCAGAGGTTGATGTTTCCAGCCAGGTGCAGTCGTTCTGCCCAGCTCTGGAGGCCTCATCCTCCTTGATCTTATGGAGGACTGACACTCTATCTTCAAGATCTGTGACTCTGACTAAGTTGCTGGCAGGAGACGCACCCCACTGTAAGCGGTGCCATGGAGAGTCTTGCACATGCTTTGCAATGTGTTAAAGAAAGTAAAATGAAAATAAAAAGTGAATGAAATTCTTTGAAATTACGCAAGAGCTAGGCAGCAATTATTAGCATTGCTTTGTGAGACGATCAGGTCGCAATACTGTCATCAATCTGTGATGTGGCATTATAAATAACATACAAATTATGTCAGTGCCCTTCAGTTTAATCTGTGAAACCCAACGCCCTCTCTTCCTCATTTGGTGCACAGACTCTTTATTCATTTGTTTATTACCCTCACCTGTTTCCCCAATCACTATGCTTATCTAAGTTTCTCCTTACCCAATGTGTGTTGTCGGTCTTTTTTGCGGTATACCAACGTTATTTTTGCTGTCTTTGTTCGCCCTCCGCTTATGTTCGTGACAGCGAGACTGTAGTTTTCATTGCTACACAGTAAGCCTTGCATAAGTTAGCTGGTTAATGTTAGCTAAATTTAGGTAACATTACTGTACTTTTTATAAATTTTGCTAAACCACATAGCTAGTAATGTTTGTAAAAACCTTAGCAGTAGAATGTGGTTGCTAAAGAATACAGTACAGCTCATACCTACATCAAGACTCACGCCGCAAACTCTCTGTCAACTCGTACCTACATCAAGGCTTACGCCGCAAACTGTCAACTCACTGCATTTATGTCTTGGTAATGCCCACGCCGTCCTCCATATAAATCACGTCGAACTGTATACCATATTTGCCTACCACAACCAACCACAATCTACAACTCAGCTTCTACATGCTGCATTCTTAACCATGCTCTCCTAAACACCCAGCCACAATAAAGCTCTATGAACTTATTCTGGACAGCAAACTGAACTTTCTACTCCTAACTGAAACGTGTCAAACACCTGGAGATTTTTTCATATTAAATCAAACCACTCCCAATGGTTTTAGCTACCTGTCCCACCCTGCTTAATTGGTCAGGGAGGTGGCCTTGCTATACTGTACAAATACCACTTCAGAATTACTGAGTTGTCTCTTCTGTCCTTCACAGTATTTGAATATATTGCCTGTAAATCAACAAACTCCCTGACCATCATCCTTATTTATCGTCCTCCTCATTGTTGGTGTTTTTTATGTTCCAGTCAGACACCAGTAAAAGCAGAATTAAAGTACTCACTCGTACTGAAATCAATAAACATGCAACACAGCGCAATAATGTCCCAATGACCGAAATAATGAAAAGATGGCACATGGCACATTAATAAGGCAAAATCTCACAGAATACAGAAATGTAACATGAAACAATTCTACACAAATACATGACCAAACACAGGGAACCTGTATACTCTAATAATGAGGGAATGGGCACCAGCTGTGAATGATGACGAGACCAGACAATGATTTGATGCGAGGAATGGTGGAGCTAGAAGACTGTTGAAGACTGGCTTTGGGGGGAGCTATGACATGTAGGCTACCTCATTATCCCCAAGTGTAAATGCTTTGGTGACAGGCCATTCCAAGGGCTGCTCCAAGGCTCTGAGAATATACCCATCTTCCAGCATTGCCTGAAGACTCATCTGTTCAGAATGGCCTAGCCATGCCATAATCACCTTATTTCAATTGACAGTGTTTTCTCACTGTATTTTGTTAGTTTGTTTCTGTTCCATGTTCATTTTGTAAGGCGTCTTTGAGTCCTAGACATTACAGTATTTTTTATCCATATTGATAAAACACATTTACAAGAATGCTTTGTTCAGCACTAAATGCATGAGCAGAGGTGTGAGATGCTGCATAACAACAAATGTATTAGGCAGCACACTGGGCTGGTGGCCCTGGACCTGAACACAAAGATATTGGAGAGTGCGTGAATAAGTAGTATGTGGATTTGTTTTTAAAACGACTGCATGAGAACAAGACAGTCGTCATTATGCTTCTCACTTGTTTTGTATTGCAGTGTTATAACATTTTAGTGAAAAAGCAATTGTTCAGTGTGTGTGTGTGCGTGTAAAGGGAGGCATGTTGTAGTGTAAGGAGAGTGTGAACCTGTCCCAAGTCCAACCGCACCTCTCAAGAGTTGTGTTCATATGGAACTAATTTGACTTCTGTTAACGCAGGGATGTCATTTGAACTCCCTGAATAGCTTATTTTAGTGGGGTCTGGGCATACTCCCCGAGGATTTTTTTAAAGCCCACAAAACGTTTTTAATCATGTATTTTAAGAGTTACAACAGGTGTAAAATCTTTCCAAATAATGTTATTTCTGGTCAAGATTTATTAAATATATATGTCTCATATATATATATGAGACATATATATTTACTCAATCTTGATCTAATATGACACTTACATTCTATCCAAATAAAGAAATTGAAGTCCACTTTGTCTCCATCTATCCAACATTAACAGAAGGAACAAAAATGAATGTACTGTGCAGCCAAACTTTATAGATTTTATTCTGAGAGAGAAAACAATAGAGACATGCAGGTCATATTAATCCCATAGTAAAAAACTGGATTATATTTTCACCCTATTGTTAATTGTTGCTCACATTTAACCCAATAATTCTGACACATGGATCTTAGACAGAATCATCCACAAAGATGTTTATGTAGGTGTCACTTGTCAAATTGACGTCCAAATGGTTGCCTAGACCCAGGATTTCCCAACAGAACATTGCTCAGAGCATCCCACTACCTGCTTTTTGTCTTCCCATTGCATTCCGGTGCCATCACTGCCCAGGTACACGGTCATCCACATTATGTAAAAAAAAACAAGATACATCGAACAAGGCGACCTTCATCTACTGCTCCAAGGCCCAGATCCGATGCTGGTTTGCCCATTGTAGGCATTTTTGGTGGTAGACAAGGGTCATCATGGGCACTCAGACTGGTCTGCGGCAATGTTGCCCCATCTGCAACAGTGTGAGATGCACTATGTGTTGTAAAATATTCTTCCTGCATCAACCACTACAATGTTCTGTGACTTAAATTGGTCTTCAGTCAGTTTGTATCTGATTGGGCTGCCCAAGGGCATGATCCATAATGACCATTGTTATGTGTGGAGTAAAAATAGGGATGCTGGCAAGCCGAAGACACCATCCCAAACGTGAAGCATGGGTGTGGCAGCATCATGTTGTGGAGGCGCTTTGCTGTAGGAGGGCCTGGTGCCCTTCACAAAATAGATGGAATAATGAGAATCTTGTGGGCTGTTCCCATCTTGTACCTATCAAAATGCTCCAATAAAGGAAAAGCTATCAACTGGCGACATGATGCACTTGGGGAGCGAAGGCTGCCACGTGTGGTCCAATCCAACAGACCAGCTACTGTAGCTCAAAATGCTGAAAATGTTTATGCTGGTTTCATAGTAAGTGTCAGAATACACAGCGCATGCATTTACTTCGTATGGGGCTGCATTGCCGAAAACCGTTCAGGTGGTCAGGTGGTCTTAATGTTATGGCTGATAGGTGTACATATTATTTTGAATGTGAGGACTGTTATCCGGTGAAAGAAAATACATGATGACTAGAGTCAATCATTCTAACACTAGAAAGGAATAGTAAAAAATGACATATACAGAAAGACAACTTCAAACACATTTCTTCGTCTGTCATTAAACATTCATTTAACAAGGTTAGTGACAAAACAATTTACAACTGACAATTACATTTTACTAAAAATGATTATTATTAGAATTGTATTGCACACAACCAGCCCCCGGCCCGTATTCTTGCAATATTTGACAAACTGACAGTATGCTTGCTAAGGTTGCCTGATTGCTTGTGAGATACATGCATGTGAGTTAGGGACAAACACTGCTGGTTGAAACAAAATACTAATTGGATTGCTTTGGGTTTGAATTTCTATGAATTTAAGAAGGTGTTATTCAGACTGGCAGTTTGAAGTGACTCAAATATAATTCAAATCTATTTTTATTATTTAATATGTAAAGTCTGCCAAGTCAAAAACTTAATGTAACTACATGTATTAACTATATTTGTATATATGTTTTACATCCAACATGATTCAGAATTTGGCCGAATGTGACTTGTTTCTGAAGGGACATTTTTAAATGTAAAGAATTGGGAAGGAATGTCAAGAATTGGGACATCCCAAGGATTCCTGACAGCAGTGCAAAAACCAAACAACTTCACACAATCCTGGCAATAATACATATAACTAGTGTAGCCACGATAGCAAATGACATGTCAAACTTCTTAAAGTAAAGAGGATGTGGAGAAAAGAAATAATGTAACAATGTTAATTATGCACATATTCCATTCGACATTTTTATGAAGCACACTGATTAGCCGAAACATTAGGAAAGCCTGCCCAATGTGCTGTTGGTTCTCCATGTGCCGCTAAATCAGCTCAGATCTTTACACCTGTCCATTTATCCTGCATCCAACATATTGACAACATTGATTGTACGCTTACCATATAATCTACCCAGACCTTGACATCTGCCTTTGTTAGGAGATAATGAAAATAATTAGCTTCACCTGTAAGTGGTGATAATGTTATGACTCCTTATCATACATTTCTATTCACTATTGAGTATAGTCAGAATTTTTTTGTATCCACTCCCATTTATAAACACAAGAAAGGTACACAAGAATGTCCATAACTAAAAACCCACAACACCAAAATGTAATTACATAGATCAAGATAAATTTAAATCTGCCATAGAAAATCTTCATGAATTTAGGATCTTCAAATCTTCAACGATGCCATTTTTCTGAAAATAATTTACAAATCAATCCTGACACTTTTCTGAATAATTGAAACACAATAAAACTTGGTACGAGTTCTAAATGTGTCAGTTTAAATATTTTTACCTCTGGTAACTTCGAAGCAGCGCTCACAGTGAATGGTGCGTCTGTAGACCCACATACTGTCCCCAGCCTTTAGATGGCCCAGATCACTGCTACATACTTCACACTGGTGATACAGAGATTAAAACGTCCAGACAATCTTATTAGGCAAAGCAGATTGAGTTCTAGAAGTTGCATAACATTTTCAGAACTTTAAGGATCCCCCAAGGAGAAATCTTACAGTATCTATATGTATATATATATTTATTTATTTTATTCAACTTTTATTTATCCTGGAAGAAAAAAACGATTCAGCTCAATGGCATATAGTGGCCAAAATGTTTGATGGCATAGTGTTGTGGCATAGTTTTGCACATGGCTGAAGCCCGTCAACACTGCTTGCAGTTTTAGTTATTGTTTTTTTGGAGGCAATATACTGGGTACTTAGTTTAAATAGCTAAACGTATTAGACAGTAGGCTGTGTGCAAAGTTATCTGTTGATTTTTTAAATATTTATTAAAATGCTTACCTTAAAGCAGGTAGTATGGCAGTTGATCTTCATATCCTCCAGCACTATCTTGGGGTCAGAGCTCATGGGTGTACGGCAGTAAGAACACAGGTCTTTTTCCGACACAGTCCTAGAGGAACTGATAGGGACTTTATCAACCCTATGTGGGAGAAAACATGCATGGACCTCATTTAGGGGCAGACAATTTTTTACGAGGTCTGGGTTTGTAATTTTTGCAAAAAACAGAAATGCTTATGTTTTTGTTTTTACATATGATGTCTAAAATACAGTTAGGTCCATAAATAATTGTATACTGACACAATTTTAGTTTTTTCGGCTGTTTAACAAAGTACATTTGAGTTAAAGTTAAATAATGAATATGGGCTTAACCAGAATCAGGTTTATTTTCCAAGTCTATTTACACACACAAGTAATTACATTTTAATTTAATTTTAAAGCCTACAACTAGCTATTAACTTAAGTATTATTATCATTGGAGTTTTCCGTCCTCACTCTGCAAAGAAGTGTCTGCTAGTTGAACTCACTGATCTAATGGCATCATTCACCACCCGGGCAGGCTTCGGCATTTTTCATCACCGGCTTACTAGTGCCACCCCCTCTCATCATCACCTTGTCTGTCTAGTCATTTACGCACACCTGGTGCCCATTCCCTCATTAGTATTTTATATAGGTTCCCTGTGTTTGGCCATGTCATTGTGTGGTATTGTTACATGTTTCGTGTTGTGTATGCTGTGGGCATTTACCGGTCACCTAAAGTGACTGAGTACATTCTAGTGCTGCGTCACTATCTTTATTATTTTTATAAAGTTTACGCAGTAAATGTCTTGTACTAGCTGAATTGCTACATAAAACAGAACAACATTTGCAATTCACTCCTGACTCTGGATTACTATTTCACCACACCAGACCATTACAAATTGATCCTGAACTGGCCCTGCATAAATTCTGTAGCATCTTCAATGCTATTGTGGATAGGAATGTTCCCTTAAAAACCATGAGAGTTGTGTCTGACCCCTGGTTTACGCCAGAGCTTTCTGACGACTAACGGGCTCTAGCTCAGATTGGCTATTTATCAGGATGCAAGGAAATCGTATTATTTTGACAACACCTTATCTGATTGTTCTGGAAACCTGGCCAAGTTTAGGAAAATGATCAAATCTCTTTAGTGTTGTAACTCAAATTCACTGCCATATCAAATTAATTCAGTCTCTGGCATAATCACAGATAAAAATGAGATAATAAATGCTATTAGTTTATTTCCAGAAGCTGTATATTTGGAATTTAAGTGAGGCCTTCAGTTGAAGAAAATCTGTTGGCTGAGAATGTGAGAGTCAAGTTTACTTTCAGACAATTCTATAGTAAGGAAATCCTTAATGCCCTACTATATTTAGGCTAAAAGAAATCTATTGGATGCAGACCATTAAAAACATGCTCTATTAAAATGTGAAGCATCCCTTATTTCTGGCGCTGTAACCAATATTTTTAATCCAACATTATATTTAGCATTATTCCTAAATTATGGAAATCTGCATGTGTTCCCTCTTTATAAAGCGGGTAATAGTGGTGACCTCAATAATTATCTACCAATTTCAAGGCTACCTTGCCAAGCAAAGATTCTTGAAGCAACTTCGCTCCTTCCTGGCCGAGATTAATTTTTTAATGGAAATCAATCTGGTTTAGACATCATCATAGTACTGTTACAGCTTCTACACTAGTTATGTATGATCTTGTAAATGCACCGGATGCCAAATTAACCTGTGCTGCATTGTTAATTGACTAGTCTAAGGCCATTGATACAGTTGACCATGGTATCATTTTGAAGAAATTGTCATTATTAGGCCTTATTCCTGTTGCATGTTCTTGGTTTCATAACTATCGTACCGACCAAACACAAACTATTGTGCTGAATGGACTAAGGTCGGATAGTCTTGACGTAAACAGAGGTGTTCCTTAGGGATCTATTTTAGGACCTGTTCTTTTTAATATCTACATGAATGCTATTGGTTAATCTGTAAATAGTTGTACTTTCACTTTTAGGCTAACGATACTATTCTATATGCCTGTGCGATCAATTCTGCTATGGCCAGTTTACAGTCTGATTTTTATCATGTTCAGGTAGCACATAAAAATGTGTCCTTAATACTAGCAAAACCAAATACATGTTATTTTTTCAATCTTGTCAAATGACCATACCGGATTTACAGCTTTAGTCCTTGGATGGTTCCTCAATTAAACAGGTTCCTTTATATAAATATCTTGGGATTTGGTTTGACAGTAACCTTTAATTTAAGAAACATTTAAGCTTAAGTGTAAAGTTGGAGTCTTTTACAGAAACAAATCTTGCTTTTCTTTGATGAACAGGAGACAAATTGTTCAGTCAACTTTCATGCCTGCTCTAGCCTATGGGGATAGAATATACCAAAGTGCATCTGCTAATACTCCGAAGCTGCTTGACTCTGTTTATCATAGTGCCCTATGTTTTATTACTTCAGACAGATATAAGTTACACACATCACTGTGTTTTACCAGAAAGTTGGTTGAACCTCCTTAAAAGTGCACCAATCCTTCCATTGTTCTATTTTTTTATACAAAGCACTACTCCACAAACTTCCGGTACTTCACTGTTGACACCTAGATCATTGGATTTAAATACTAGATCCCAGAGTTGGATAGTATTGCAGAGACCTTTTGTGAATACCGAATTGGGCAGTTCTGCCTTCTCTTTCAAAGCACTTCATCTGTGGAATAGTATCCAAACAGAATGTGAGGGGGTCGCTAAGATTTTGGTTCCAAGATGTTCTTGTATGATGTTTCTTTCTGCTGCCAGGATCTTTTTGCTAACATGAGGTTACAAATATTATATTTATTATCATTAAAAGGATGTCATGAATTGGGTCAAACACCAATCCTATATTGCTATAAAATGGGGCTTCATTATCATCGCAAATGTGACGTTGGATGCTAAAATGAAGGTTATGTGAAAGGAATGTGTTGAAAAAAAGATAACATTTTATAACTTTTAAAAATGAATTATTCTGTCCAATAATTGCAAAACTGCAAAAGAACAGGTCATGCTGATATAATTTAATCTAATTGGTGGATAGGTTCCTTGTGGAAATATACCTCTAATGCCACTACTACTTCTACTTCTCTTACTACTATTACAACTAAACGAAATTTGAAACAATTTTTGCTGGATGTCCAGGACTAGACATAGTATGTGGCTGCAAAATTGTATGTTTTCCTGTAATCTCACCTTTCAGGAGTTGAATAAACAGTCTTGGTAGGTTTTGCCACGAGAGAATTGAAGAGGTTATCACCAGCCAAGCTAAAGATGAGAATGAAACCATTTAGTTACAGGAAAATTACTGAAAACACAAGGTGAAAGGATTAGACTGGAATGGGACACAATCAGGGGTGGCGGGAGGGGGGGGCAGGGGGTATAGCCCCCCTATAACAGTCCAAGCCCCCAAAAAGCTTTGTAATTTTTCAATAATTTGTTCCGCTAATATTCTTTAACACCTGCTATTAACAATCTAGCACCCCCATAGCTCCCCCAATCAAAATTCTCTGCCGCCGCCCCTGGACACAATAACTATTTGCCTTCAATAAAACAAACTGGGCACTCGAAAAATTCTCTGCTAACGCTTGTATTCAATCAACTCCTAATCATTAGCAACAATCATCTAGTTTCCCAAAAAATAAAACCTAGCAGGCAGTACATTTTTACTAATGTCACGTTGACGTTAACATGGGGTGCTACAAACATCAGCTGTTAGCAGCTCCTGTAAAGCCTTGAAAGCAGCCTTGAAAACAACACTTGATGTTCTTTTTTCTGTGCGCAAACCTGGTGGCAAACTACAAAAAACATCTGACCTCTGTGATTTGCCACCAAGTCATGTTTTGCAAAGGGTTAAAATACTTATTTCACTGAGTAAAATGCAAATCAATACAAAACTTATTTCAAATGGGATATTCTGTATTATTTGTTGTTATTCTGTCTCTCACTCTAAAAAAACATACCATTTAAGATATACAAATCATGTCTTTGTCTGTCTGCAATCATACAAAATCAGCAAAATTCTCAGATTGTGAAATGTCCCTCTGTTCATTTAAAGAGGCAAAAAAATTGGTACATGTTTGTGAATAAAGCACTGCTAGGTCTATTGCCTATGCTTCATGTTAATATGTTTTTCAAAAACATAAGGTCTTTATTTAAAGCTGTTATTATTTTTTTTAGTTCATTCAGCCTACCGCCAAAACTGAAGCGGGGAAATTAAAAAGCAGGAAATTATTATTGTGTAAATGTTGTCCTGCACATTTTTTTCACCTTATCTTGGTCAAGTCGCCGTTGCAAATGAGAATGAGAATTTAACTTGGTCAAATAAAGGTTAAATAATACATTTAAAAAAATCACTGTCATGTTTTTATACTGCATGCATGTTTCATCCTCTCCTTTTTGGCCTGCATTTTGTCTTCTATTGCTGGGTTATGTCTCACTTGTTAGGTCTCATTGTCAAAGAACGGTCATAACTACAGATCAAATTACAGATAATTTACAGTATAGTATTTCCTGAAACTCCAACGACCACACACCAACCTCTCATTCCACCACCACTGCCCTGATTAAATCAGTATTGCTTTCATCTGCATCACCCAGAATTATCAATTATTTTTACATTTCTGAATACCAATTTTAAATAAATGTCTTGTTCTTGTACTCAAATGTACATTTCTGCTAGATTGGAACCAAGTAATACTGCCATACCTGCTCTCTTTGTTGGTAGTTGACTTGTTGTACTCAACAGGGCTGGTGACACTGGTATATTGATATCTGCACAGAAAGTCAGAGAATGTATAATGTCACATAAGTGGTCTTTAAACAATTCCTCCACATCTAGCATTGGCTTAAAAAATGTAATAATACAAATCCTGTGGATACATGTCCAGGCATGAAAGTGTGACGGAACACAAGACCTTGAAAAAGCTATTCTGGTGTCTTTGACATTAAGGTGTCCTGGCTGCATGTGAAAAGACAACAGGATTCAATTTTATGCCACATAAAAACCTCAGAGGATGTACACTGATAAGCCAAAACATTATGACCATCTGCGCAATATGATGTTGGTCCTCTGCGTGCCGTCAAAATAGTGCCTACCTACCGAAGCATGGACTTCAATAGACACCTGAAGGTATCGAAAAACTAGAGCAGCCCAGTTAAGCAGGCAGAGTTTCCAAATGGGTAGCGCTTATTTACATTATCGGAGTGAAACAAGCTGGCTATCGTTAACGTTAGTAGTTGGCAGACGGAGTTGGCAGCGTTTTGACTACAAGCCAGTCAAAGGTACTGCATTTTTCTTTTAACTGATGCAAAGTTGAGGTGCTTGATCATTGGTGTTGTTTCCCCACTTGCAAGAAATTAACACAAACATAAGTGACATTTCGGTTCCTCCTTATCTTTGGCTTTAGTAAAATGTAGCCAAGCCTTTATCCGCTTTACACCAAGCAACCGAAGAGAAGTGTAGCAAATGAGGGCGTGAGGCAATTCAATTATTTGTTAATTTTTAAGGTGGTTGGCAGGCAATTAAATTTAATTCAATATCTCTTTATATATTAGACAATCATTATATGTTTACGCACAAGTGATTTGATTTGAAAAAAATTACTTGAGACATAACCAGACGGGTTAGCCTTTGTTGCTCTTGTGCATCAATAAGCATTGGGCACCCAACACCCAGTCACTGGTTTGTGTTTGGTCCCTATTGGATCATTGTCAATAGGTAGTCACCACTGTTGACCTGGAACACCCCACAAGCCTTTGTTACATGCTGTTTCAGTAATGCTCTGACCAAGTTGTCTGGCCAGAACAATTTGACCCTTGTCAAAGTCGCTCATGACTTGGCTTAGGACATCGCTCCTGCATCTGACATGTTGACATTGAGAACTGATTATTTGTTTCCTAATCGACCCAGACATTGACATGCATTTGATTTTAATTATACTGGGAAACCCAGTTGACTAGGAGGTTTAAATTACAGTGGTGCCCTGTATTATAACAACAAACAATAAATTCATGAAAAAAAATTAAAAACATAAAATGAAAACATTTAAAAACCAACACATTAAAAAATGAGAACAAATCACTGTAACATTTTCAGTCAGATTGGAAAAAATGTGCAAGACAGTTTCCATGTGCCTGTCATGAGTGGTGGACACTAGGTTCCCACACTGGGTTTTTTAGTAGGGTGTGCATGGTAGTTCCGGTTGCATTGTTTTTTTTACACACACTAGAGCTTAGTTAGATAATTTGCGGGGGTATTTCGGTTGCTTGTTAGTGTGACTGCTTTGCTTCTCATTGTTTCAAGTCACGGGTATGTAGAGGGGGAGGTTATTGGATATTTTGAAACTGTTTTGTGTACATTCATAAAGACGCTATTTAGCGCATTTGGTTTTATATTCAGTTAAGCTTTTCGTGTCAAGTGTTTGTTTGTTTGTTAAAATAAATAACACGAACGGTTAAAACTGGCTCTGCCTTGGATTCATTCCTGCACTACACCAAAGAGGTTTGTGACAGTATTAAGAAATTATCAACATTATTTTGGCTCATTAGTACTGTAGTCTATTTAAAGACGCTACTTTACATTAGCTGGAAATTTTACCCTGTGATCGTGTTAGATGTAAAGCATCACAGTGTCTTTAAATAGAAAGACAGAGTGAATGCATTGTTGCTATTCATGTCACAAGAAGATAATAAACAATGACTGATAATGAACTATACTGATAACTGGTTGAAAGATCCAATGCACTTTATACAATCAACCCAACTTACCCTTTTGGATGGTCCACTGAGACTTTTTCTCTGTTGGTGACGGTTGCAGTGCTGCAAGTATAAACATATGACCTTAATGGAACAATTATGCTTTGATGATTGAATCAATCTGTGTGATAATCAGTTTGCATACTGTTTGAAACAGTGTATGAGGCATAGCCCTAAATGCTGAGATGCTGAGTACTAGAACAATCACATTATCAATCAATCACTTTCAATAATATTGAAACTTCTAACAGTACTGAATTTTTTCTATAAATATACATAGGCAATACAGAAATATTTGTACAGACTTCTTAGTAAACCTTGCACCAAATAAGCAACAATAAAAAATACTAGATCCCAGAGTTGGATAGTATTGCAGACACCTTTTGTAAATACTGAGTTGGGTCGTGTTGCCTTCTCTTTCAAAGCACCTCATCTGTGGAATAGCATCCAAACAGAATTTGAGGTGGTCACTGAGATTCTGGTTCTAGAATATTCTTGTATGATGTTTCTATCTGCTGCCAGGATATTGTTCTAACATGTGGTTACAACTATAATATGCATTATCATTAAAAGCATGATATGAATTGAGTCAAACATTATTCCTATATTGCTATTAAATGGGGCTATCATCGCAAATGTGACGTTGGATGCTAAAAGTAAGGTTATGTGAATTTAATGTGCAGAAAAAAAATGTTTTATAACTTTCAATAATTATTTATTCTGTCAAATAAATGGTAATGTACGATACAAATGCTGGCATCACTGTTTATTAGATATTCTGCAAAAGAACAGGTGATGGTGATATAATAGAATCTAATTGGTGGATAAGTTCCTTGTGGAAATACACCTCTAATGCCAATAATACTTCTCTTCCTACTAATACTACCACAGGAAATTTGAAACAAATTTATCAACAAGCATTCTAAGACTTGCAGAGCAATATTGTATTAGCTCGATTGTTTATGTCCTGGACTAGAATTAATTTGTGGCAGCTAAGTGGTATGTTTTCCAGTAATCTCACCTTTCTGGAGTTGAATACACGGCCTTGGTAGGTTTTGCCACGAGAGTGTTCAAGAGGTTATCATCAGCAAAGCTAAAGATGAGAATGAAACCATTTAGTTACATAAAAAATATTGGAAAAATCAGGTGAAAGGATTAGACTGGAATGGGACAGAATAACTCTATGCCTTTAATAAAACAAACTGGGCACTAGAAAAATTCTCTGCTAACGCTTGTATTCAATCAACTCCTAATCATTAGCAACAATCATCAAGTTGCCCGGAAAATAAAAGTTAAATAATACATTTAAAAAAATCAATGTCATGTTTTTATACTGCATGCATGTTTCATCCTCTCCTTTTTGGCCTGCATTTTGTCTCCTATTGCTGGGTTATGTCTCTCTTGTTAAGTCTCATTGTCAAAGAATAGTGATATCTACAGATCGAATTACAGATCATTTACAGTATAGTTTTTCCTGAAACTGCAACAACTACACACCAACCCCTCCAGATCCTCTCATTCCACCAGCCTTGATTTAATCCTTATTGCTTTCATCTCCATCACCCAGAATAATCAATTATTTTTACATTTCTGAATACCAATTTTAAATAATTGTCTCGTTCTTGTACTCAAATGTACATTTTTGCCAGATTGGAACCAAGTAATACTGCCATACCTGCTCTCTTTGTAGGTAGTTGACTTGTTGTACTCAACAGGGCTGGTGACACTGGTATATTGATATCTGCACAGAAAGTCAGGGAATGTATAATATCACACACGTGGTCTCTAGAAAATTCCTTCACATCTAGCATTGGCTTTAAAAAAATAGTAATATAAATCCTGTCGATACATGTCCAGGCATGAATTAATGCCATTATACATTTCCCCAGCATTGATAGGACCTTAAAAAAGCCATTCAGGTGTCTTTGACATTGAGGTGTCCTGACTATATGTGAAAACATGATGCAATTTTGGTTCCCCCCTGTAGGCGGTCTCGTCCCCATCAGAGATTCGACCGATAAGGGTGGTGTCCTCTGCAAACATCACACGTTTGACAGAGTGGTGACTGGAGGTGCAGTTGTTGGTATACAGAGAGAAGAGGTGACTGGACTCAACCTATAGTGGTGGACTCAACCTTGAGTGGTGGACTCAACCTTGAGTGGTGGACACTAGGTACCCATTCTGGGTTTTTTAGTAGGGTGCACATGGTAGTTCCGGTTGGGTTGTTTTCATTACACACACCAGGGCTTAGTTAGATAATTTGTGGGTAAATTAATGCTGCTTGTTAGTGTGACTGCTTTGCCTCTCATTGTTTCAAGTCACAGGTATGTAGAGGTGTGTTATTAGATATTTTGAAACTGTTTTGTGTACATTCAAAAAGTCGCAGTGTAGCGCATTTTGTTTTACATTCAGTTTAGCTTTCCGTTCGGTGTCAAGTGTTTGTTTGTTAAAATAAATACCATGAACGGTGAAAACTGGCTCTGCCTTGGATTCACTCCTGCACTACACCAAAGAGGTTCGTAACAGTATTAAGAAATTATCAACATTATTTTGGCTCATCAATTTATGGACTGTAGTCTATTTAAAGACACTACATTTGGTACATGTGTTAGATGTAAAGCATCACAGTTTGGTAAGCCCTGATTCTAAGATGTAGTCCCAGAATAATCATATAATCAATCAATCACTTTGAATAATATTGATACTTCTAACAGTACTGAATTTGATCTATAAACATACAGTACATAGGTAATACAGAAATATTTGTACAGACTTCTTAGTAAACCTTGCGCCAAATAAAAAATTAAAATAAATACTAGATCCCAGAGTTGGATAGTATTGCAGACACCTTTTGTAAATACTGAGTTGGGTCGTTTTGCCTTCTCTTTCAAAGCACCTCATCCGTGGAATAGTATCCAAACCGAATTTGAGGGGGTCGCTGAAATTCTGGTTCCAGAATGTTCTGGTATGATGTTTCTATCTGCTGCCAGGATCTTTTTCTAACATGAGGTTACAACTATAATATGTATTATCATTAAAAGCATGTCATGAGTTGAGTCAAACATCATTCCTTTATTGCTATAAAATGGGGCCATTATCGCAAATGTGACGTTGGATGCTAAAATGAAGGTTATGTGAATTGAATGTGCAGAAAAATATATAACGTTTTATAACTTGTAAAAATGTATTATTCTGTCCAATAATTGGTAATGTACGATACAGAATGCTGGCATCAATGTTTATTAGATATTCTGCAAAAGAACAGGTGATGGTGATATAATAGAATCTAATTGGTGGATAAGTTCCTTGTGGATATACACCTCTAATGCAAATAATACTTCTAAGACTTGCAGAGCAATATAGGATTAGCTAGATTTTTTATGTCCAGGACAGGACTTAATCTGTGGCAGCTAAGTGCTATGTTTTCCAATACTCTCACCTTTCAGGAGTTGAATACACGGTCTTGGTAGGTTTTGCCACGTTTAAGAGGTTGTCATCAGCCAAGCTAAAGATGAGAATGAAACTATTTAGTTATTGTAAAAATGTGCGAAAACATCAGTTAAAAGGATTAGACTGGAACAGGACAGAATGACTACTCGCCTTGAATAAAACAATCTGGTCACTCAAAAAATGATCTGCTAACGCTTGTATTCAATCAACTCCTAATCATTAGCAACACTCATCAAGTTGCCCAGAAAAGAAAACCTACCTCCGTAGGTTTTACTAATGTCCAGTTGTCATTAACATGGGGTGCTACAAACATCAGCTGTTAGCAGCTCCTGTAAAGCCTTGAAAGCAGCCTTAAAATGCAAATCAATTGATAACGTATATAAAATGCATTGTTCTGGATTTTTTTGTTGTAATTCTGTCTCTCACTTTTCAAATAAACCTACCATTACAATTATAGACTAATCATGCTTTGTCAGTCGGCAAATATACAAAATCAGCAGAGGATCAAATAATTTCTCATATTGTGAAATGTCCCTCTGTTCATTCAAAAAGGTTGAAACATTGGTACATGTTTGTGTATAAACTTAAGGTCTTTATTTAAAGCTGGTATTATGTTTTTTTTTTATGTTTTATTATGTATTTTTTAACCATTATTGCTTTCATCTGCAATACCCAGAATTATCCAGTTTTAAATAAATGTCTCGTTCTTGTATTCAAATGTACATTTCTGCTAGATTGGAACCAAGTAATACTGCCATACCTGCTCTCTTTGTAGGTAGTTGACTTGTTGTACTCAACAGGGCTGGTGACACTGGTATTTTGATATCTGCACAGAAAGTCACAGAATGTATAATATCACATAAGTGGTCTTTAGAAAACTCCTCCACATCTAGCATTGGTTTAAAAAAATGTGTAATACAAATCATGTCGATACATTTCCAGGCATGATGCAATTTTATTTCCCCCCCAGAAGGCGGTCTCATCCCGATCAGGGTAGTTTCGGTTGGGTTGTTTCATTACTCACACCAGGGCTTAGTTAGATAATTTGTGGGGGTATTTGGGTTGCTTGTTAGTGTGACTGCTTTGCCTCTCATTGTTTCAAGTCACAGGCATGTAGAGGTGTGTTATTGGATATTTTGAAACTGTTTTGTGTACATTCAAAAAGTCGCTATTTAGCGCATTTTGTTTTAGATTCAGTTTAGCTTTCCGTTCAGTGTCAAGTGTTTTTTTGTTTAAATAAATACCACGAACGATTAAAACTGGCTCTGCCTTGGATTCATTCCTGCACTACACCGAAGAGGTTCGTAACAGTATTAAGAAATGATCAACGTTATTTTGGCTCATCAATTCATGTACTGTAGTCTATTTAAAGACACAACTTTACATTAGCTGGAAATTTGACCCTGTGATCGTGTTAGATGTAAAGGATCACAGTTTGGTAAATCCTAAATAGAAAGACTGAAACCGTTGTTGCTATTCATGTCACCAGGAGATAATGAACTATTACTGATAATGAACTATACTGATAACTGCTTAAAAGATCCAATGCACTTTATACAATCAACCCAACTTACTCTTTTGGACGGTCCACTGAGACTTTTTCTCTGTTGGTGACGGTTGTAGTGCTGTAAGAATAAACATATGACCTTAATGGATCAATTATGCTTTGATGATTGTATCAATCTGTGTGATAATCAATTTACATACTGTTTGAAACAGTGTATGAGGCATAGTCTTTGATGCTGAAGTACTAAAATAATCATATAATCAATCAATCACTTAATGAATTAATAATATTGATACTTCTAACAGAACTGAATTGTATTTATAAACATACGTAGGTACAACAGAAATATTTGTACAGACTTCTTAGTAAACCTTAAAAAACAATAAAAAGTTTTGCGTAATGCCCTGAAAAAGCAGCTATGGTGAAACATCTGGAGAAACATTAAAACTATATTTGAGACCTTACATTTCATGGGAAGTTTGGCCAGACTTCAGGGAGGTTGGCAGTAGGGTGTCAAAGAGGTCATCCTCGGCTCTGTGGAAATGAAATTTATATTGCAGTTATCTGTCAACATTGTTATAAAACAGTCAATCACAAAGTCAGTATCTGATTTTTGTTTTTGCTCCAATGTTTTTAAATGAAAGAATATGAAAATGATGTGTATCCAGTATAAACACAACTCAGTGAATATAAGCTTACTTTGAGGAAGTCCTTGATGTAGTTGTAAAAGTTTTGACGCGGTCTCTAAATGTCATGTTAGAAAATAAAGGAGAAATACAGGGTTTTATTATGATTTTGTCAAGTCACTCATTAATTTATGATATATCAAACTAATAGGTGCTGTCCTTTAATGTCTGATGCTCTGATTTACAAAGAGTTTTGATGCTGGAGGAACATCTAAATAAATAAATCAATACATCACATACTTTATAGTGCCTTGCAAAAGTGTTCGACTGAACAATTCTCTCATAAAACAATGGCACTCAACATTATTGTAGGCTGTCATTGTTTTGTTTTTTGCTAATTCTTTTTGGGGGATTTGGTCCAGATTTTTCAGATTTGTCAGACAATGCCTAATGACTGTAATTTCACAACAGTGCCACTCTTAATGAGATTGAGATCAGTACTTTCACTTTTCCACTGGAGCACATTCACCTTTTTGAACTTCCGCCACTCAAATATTTTTTCCTTACCCTGCGTAATCAATGCATTTATATCATTTTATTTGTAACGTCTGTAGAATGCTCTTTGGACTAATCTAATGATCCTTTAAACAGCAACTTGTATGGCTCACAGATGAAGGCCAATGAATGGTAAGACATCTGTCTTCAGTAAACACATTTTCTACATCTATAAACCGGCATTTTCCACAACACTCGATGCTCATGCAAAAAACACATTTTATTTATAATAAATACTTTACAATATTAAAATAATGTCTCCTTGTATTCATTAATTGTATTGTTAATGTTATTGTTTTAAAATCAAATATTAAATGGAGAAAAATATATATGTACCATTTGTAGTTAAAAAAGAAAATTAAAGAATGGTCACGAGTTTGATTAATTTTGTAATGCACCTCATGTGAGTAAAAACCAAACTTTAATTCAGGCAAAATTGTAAAAATAAATATAGATTAATCCAAACCTAAACATGTATTTCTCTAAAACAAGTGATAATATCACATATTACTGGCACAACTAGTACCTAGTTCCTTATAATTACAGATCTATCATCATAAGCAATCTAGTTGCATTGCATTGACTTTCAAAATAATAAGTGACCAAAGAGCATTGCATATATCTTATATATCTTATATCTAAAGCTGTTTTTTCCCCACTGATCAACAGTAAAAAATAAAATCTGCAAATATCAATTAAGTAATTATAGTGTTTCACGTTATTTCAAAATTAATTACACGTTTCTATCACTAGTCAGAGAGGCCACCAAGGGTCCAACTCTAAAAGTGTTAGTCTTGTGTTAAAAGCGGAGATTCGCATCATGGATCCACAGCTGACAAATCTTCAGCAACTGCGTAATGCTATAATGTCAATATCTTTGAGGTATGTTTCCATCACCTTTTAGAATCTATGCCACAAAGAATTAAGACAGTTACGGCAAAGGGTGATATTAGCAAGGTGTACCTAATAAAGTGGCCAGTGAGCATTTATATTTATATGAACCTACATAACATACTATTTTGACAAATGGGCTTTAACCATTGTATTTACAAATGCTCAAATCACCACTAATAGCGCTATTATATTTATTATTATTATTTACTATTATTATTTCACCCAATTTTGTGGTATGTAGTTACGTAGGTTGTAATATTGCAGATGTTACCTGTTATCTGTTTGGAACTCAGTTTGGATGGATGTTGGTATACGGTCAACTGGGTTATTCTCAGCCCTGCTAAGATAACAAAACAGAAAACATTGTTAATTGTTATTTTTTTCAGAAAAAAACATTAACCCAGGATTATACACATGTAAATCTACTGATCATCTGCTTCTACTCTGAAGTTGCTTGACTCTGTTGATCATAGTGCCCTGCGTTTCATTACTTACTGGACTTCCTTAAAAGTGCATAGATCCCTCCATTATACTCTTTTTGTTTACAAAGCCACATGCCTCATGTATACATTTTTGGGCAATTTAATGTGTTCTAAGTGACAGAGAAAGTAGGGAAGATAGATGAGAGTATGCAAATTGCACAGGCCATAAACAAACCCACGCGGCATCGGTATGTGTGCATCGGAAGGCAACGGCATCGGTATGTGTGCGTCGGAAGGCAACGGCCTAGCATTCGCTTTTAAAGCACCTCATCTGTGGAATAGTATCCGATTTTGGGTCAATAAAAAAAAGTCTTTACATTAAATTGGTCAATGTAGCCAATGCACGTACGAAATCAGATTTAGTCAAGTATATTATTAGTGATTAATATCCCTACCCAATTATGGTTTAATCACAAAGACTGAACATTTGGGCATTCATTACCCCACCACATATTTGCTCTGTCACTACAAATATAGTGAGATCCCTTTTCACTTTGCATGTGCATTTTGCACTTGCTGACCAATCCTAAAACATCAGATTACGTTGCAAGGGCTTCGCTAGCTCTTTTTTTAAGCAACCTTGCCACTAGTGTGTAGCAAGTAAACATGGTTCATAAATACTAAACCTACTTACTATTTTTTGTATGATGATGCCGTGAGCCACAAAATGGTCCTTACCAACGTTTAGCATCATACATTTTTTTTTCTTTAAAAAAAGGCTGGTGACGTTACATTGTAACGTTTGTATTGTTACTGTTGCTATTAGTGTTGTATCTTATTGCAACTGTTACATATTATGGTGTTGGCAAGGTACATTAAAAAAAGTAGTAACTTAATTCAAATATATGGAAATGTCTAATGAATTTGGGTGTTAATGTGGATATTCTGCTACATAAATAACAATTCAATTAAAAATATAAATAACATTTTTCTTCCTACATTTTTATGCCACCTGAAGTTAAATTGCATTTAAATTAAATCTAGGCTGCATTTTGATGGTGTTGTCATAGGATGTTGACCTTTTTTTTGAGGTCAAGACCCGTTCTGTGAAGCTCTCTGTGTTGACAGTTGGCAATTTCACAACTGGAGATCTGCAAAACAGAACCAACAATTTGTTTATAATGTTAAGTTACCCCACAAGAGTGATATACACATTCTATAATAAGCTTAGGAGGAGTAAAGATATGAGGTGTCCCCATTGTCTCTCATTCATACCACAAAAGAATGCCTTACATGCTCACACTCTGACCACTCTGACTTGGGTTGATTGAAGTTGGAGTAGTAGTGTCACTTTTGATGGAGGTTGTCATGCTGAAGAAATACATTGAACAGAAAGTGAAAACATTAAAATGTTAATGATCACTTGGCTCCCTTGCATAAAAGATGACCAGCTAGCCTTTTTGAACAGAATACAAACTTATTAAATCAGGCAAAAACACTTGTGTGTACACTTCATAATGTACCTTTTCTTCTTAAGTTCTTCTGGAACTGTTGTTTTAGCAACTGTGCTTCTGTAATGAAATTACAGCAATGAAGGCTTAATATAAAACATCTAATAACATATATATTTGAATACCCAAAAATATGCAATACTGCACAGCTAACAACAGCATTTGATGACAAATTTTACAGCAGCAGAATATTACCATACAGAAATATTTTGTTCATGACCCTTTATTGTATGTCACGTTTGAATGTCCATAAATAGTAAATTCATTTTCACCACCCCACTTTTTATTGTGAAATATCAGAACGTTGTGCTTTAGGACCTGGCGAAAACCTCAGAGTGCACAGGCGGGGGAAGGCGTTTTTGCCAAACTCAATACAGAAGCGGCTTGCATGTGAGTTTTTCCAGAGGGGAAGAAGTAAACTTGATGGTAATATGTGTTTGATTGAGCAAATTGCTGCATGTTCTTGGTTTCATATCATACCTTACCGACTGAACGCAAACTATTGTGCAAGATGGAGTTAGGTCGGACAGTCTTAATGTAAACAAAGGTGTTCCTCAGGGATCCATCCTAGGAACTGTTCTTTTTACTATATACATTAACATTAGAAGCGCCAGAAGTTGGTCATTTGACCCAAATGTTTTTGTGGCACTCTATAAACTTACAGAATGCTCCTTTTTGGAATGCTTTATTCCCCCTATTTTGTCCTGTCAAAATAATCACTCGAAAAGCAAAATTAAAGCTATTTTGCCCAAATAACGTGCTGATTTCCGCTATTTTGATTGTCTAAGATGTTGTAAAACACTGCAAGGTCCTTTAACGTGTGCAGCAAGCAACTGCAGATGTTTTATCAATCGGTGGTAGCCAGCGCACTGTTCTTTGCTGCAGGGTGCTGGGGAGGCGGCATTAACTCCAGGGATTCCAACAGGCTTAACAAACTAGTGAAAACAGCCAGCTCTGTTATTGGAGCCGATATGGACTGTCTGGAGGCAGTTGCGGAGAGGAATCTGAAGAGGAAGATCAACTCCATCCTAGAAAACCCCTCTCATCCTCTCCACGACGAGCTGTGGCTACAGGGGAGTAACTTCAGCCAACGCCTCATCCTCCCCAGGTGCCGGACGGAGTGCTTCAGGCGTTCCTTTGTCCCTACAGCCATCAGACTCACTTGGCTGTGAGCCCCCCCACTCACTCTCCCTCCATCACTACCACCCAGAAGGGCCCCCCCCTCTCTCCCCTCCATCACTACCACCTGGAAGAGCCCCCCCCCCCTCACCACCACCCGGAAGAGCCTTTTGGTTGAAGTTACAATTAATCTGTACATTGTATTTTACTATTTATTAATTGTACTGTCGTTTTATTTATTTTGTACTGCTGCTGTTACACAAAAATGTCCCCTTCGGGGATTAATAAAGTGTTATTCTATTCTATTCTAAAAGGCCATCGACGAGTCCCGCCCTTTATGGAATACAACTGTGTCATCTGGCCAATAACTTCAACGCCACACTTAGTGTTGTTGTAGTAGACAATAGTTTCAGGCAGTTTCTTTGCGCAACTGTCAGATGCGTTGTGCTCAGAATGCATATGTAAATTGTTTGTGTAGCCTTCCCAGGCTTCAGCATTTTTGTTGTCTACAGGGCGGCACCTCGTCTGATTTTATATTGTCTCATTGAAAATCGAATGCCCCAAATCAGCACACCAATAGTCTTCAAGATTCATAATTTTGCCTCCAGTAATTCCTCTTACATAAAGCAAGCCTATGAACACTTTAATTCCCAATTTGTCAGTTCAAACCGCTCTGCTTCAGCTAGAGTGTGGGTTCTAAATTTTTCCAACATGTCTGTGACGATCAAAGACAGAAAACTGCTCAAAGGACAGCGTTGCACCGTTTTATGTTCTATTTCCACATTTGTTCAACAGTGTTGAATTCGTTTTCTAAGGTACCTTCCATGTTTGCTGAACTGTGTTTAACGTTTATTGGGAAGATTAAAACTTTTTTATCTACTCCTGCGGGCATTAAGAGCTCACTGGGCCACAGGGCTTTGAGTTACTGCAGACCCCCCCACCACTTTAGGTCACCAACTACAGAGAGAAAGAACCCCCCCCCCACACACACACACATTTTTCTAAAACACTGCTGAAGTTGTTTTACATAAATATAATCTAGAATCATTCAGAATAACATCTGATTGCCAAAGCCTTACCACGCCCCCCACAAATTAGCCCTGTTATTTAGTGGCGCTTTGCCGTATATTCCATGCATTATCATGGAATCATTATCATTAATATTATAGTGACCGTTCGCAAAGAACCGCCTTTTTTAGTTACTGTGTGACAAGCCAGGCGGCTCTCACGAGTCACGCACATCTTGTTCTTACTCACGCAGTGAAAAAAACATCGCGGGGCAAAGACTAACGTTACACTGAATGACTACGCGCTGATATACAAGAGAGAGCTCAGAGCAGCTTACAGCTTAAGATTCTCATGATGTAATTGTTTAAACTGTGCGAATAATACTTTTGTTAGTATAGCTAAAAGTATATGACCATGCCTAAATCTATTCAACTGACACAGGCATGGTTGCCAGGCAACAGCCACAAACACTAGCTACAGATATCAGTACACAGTCGACTACCGGGTGGCAGCAAGCACACATCACAATTTCAGCAGGAATTGTAACCTATCTAGTTGTCTTTCCTTTTGCTAATTGTCGGAAGAGGAGTCCTGTGTATCTGTGCTCGATTGCTCTTCCTTCATCCTAAAACTACCCGGATGTCGGTCACAGTAATTTGAATCTGAATTTTGAGAACTGAATTTGAATTGTGAGAACTGAATGTGAAGATAAAGAGTGGAATTTTCAGTGAGGTTTAAATTTGATTGGACTTCAGTTTCAAATTAATAAATTCGATTTCAACTTGTGATTCAAATTCAGTTTTTCAATAAATGTATTCAAGTTTAGCAATTCAAATTCAAATATTAATGATTCAAATTCAGTTTCTAGTGGCACATATTTCAGCCCATAGAACAAGGGTCTGAGTTAGACTATTTGAAGAACTAAAACTAAGACTTAAACTATTGGTAAAAAAAGCGTTATAATAATTTGCCAAAATAAATAATTGTTTTTGTTATTAATAAGCTCTTTACTGCGGAGGAAAATCTGACCTAGGCCTATGGCTGAAATGCCTCTACGTGTACGCGCATGAAGTTGCTGAGGTGATACTTGGTGCCACTGTCACACTCTTGTCCCAAAAAGTATTGGTATACCACAATACTCATTATGTTGTTCCACAGTGAGTCATTTTTCCCTGTTGCACCTACACAACATTTGAGGGTTCCCCCACCTGCCAAATCCCACTTTAACCACTGATTGTGTGACAGCAACTCCCTGTCATTTAAAACATGCATTGGTCAAAATTACCCATCCAGATGCTTCTAGTAGGTGTGAATGCCTTAGCGCTTCTAGTGTTAAGTACTTCTCATGTAAAAAGTGCATTATAAAATACATTTGATTGGTTTGATTAAAAATTATGAAGTAAAATATTGTACTGCAACACCTCACGGTATGATTTCTGTGGGCATGGAAAAAAGCCGCCTTACCTGCCCTTGGACAAATCATCCTGACTCCCGCCAAATCTGCAACCAGTCGGAACAGTGTTATAAGAAACTTTGACATTTTCATGTTGTGTAGATGAAGTATATCACAAGTGAGTACACCCCTCACATTTTTGTAAATATTTGATTATATATTTTCATGTGACAACACTGAAGAAATGACACTTTGCTACAATGTAAAGTGTACAGCTTGTATAACAGTGTACATTTGCTGTCCCCTTAAAATAACTCAACGCACAGCCATTAATATCTTAACTGCTGGCAACAAAAGTGAGTACAAACCTAAGTGTCCAAATAGGGCCCAAAGTGTCAACATTTTGTGTGGCCACCATTACTTTCCAGTACTGCCTTAACCTTCCTGGTCACCAGAGCTTCTCAGGTTGCCACTGGAGTCCTCTTCCACTCCTCCATGACGACATAACAGAGATTGTAGATGTTAGAGACCATGCGCTCCTCCATCTTCTGTTTGAGGATGCCCCACATATGCTAAATAGGGTTTAGGTCTCGAGACATGCTAGTCCATCATCTTTACCCTCAGCTACTTTAGCAAGTCAGTGGTCGTCTTCCTTCTGGGACAACAGCCATGCAGACCAATTTGATTCAGTGTGCAGTGTATGGTCTGAGCACTGACAGGGTGAGCCCCCACCCCTTCAACCTATTCAGCAATGCTGGCAGCACTCATACATCTATTTGCCAAAGATATTTCCCAAAGCATCTGGATATGACGCTGAACCTGTGCACTCAACTTCTTTGGTTGACCATGGTGAGGCCTGTTCAGAGTTTAACCTGTCCTGTTAAACAGCTGTATGATCTTGGCAATCTTCTTTTAGCCTTGGCCATCTTGATTTAGAACAACAAATATTTTTTTCAGATCCTCAGAGGTCTTTGTCATGAGGTGTCATGTTCAACTTCCAGTGACCAGTATGAGAGCAATAACACCAAATTTAACACACCTGCTCTCCATTCACACCTTGTAACACTAACGAGTCACGTGACACCGGGGAGGAAAAATGGCTAATTGGGCCCAATTTCGACATTTTCACTTAGTGGTGTACTCTTTTTTGATGTTGCCAGCGGTTCAGACATGAATGGCTGTGTGTTGAGTTATTTTGAGGGGAAAGCAAATGTAAAAAATGTTATACCAGCTGTAAACTCACTACTTTACTTTGTAGAAAAGTGTAATTTCTTCAGTGTTGTCACATGAAAATATAAAATGAAAAATTTACAAAAATGTGTGGGGTGTACTCACTTTTGTGAAATACTTTATATAGGACATATTGTTTCTTTAATAGGAGACATTGCATGTTGAATGTTTATATGGTACCTTTTTTTGAGGACCTCTACAGATGATACTGTTTTGGTTATCGGCGTTGTAGAGGAATTGGAGTTTGCAGTCTCTGAGCTGTGGATAAATAGGTTTTATAAACAGTAAATCAAACAGTTACGCATGACAGTACAGATTTTGTAGGGATCCAAAGTGTTTTGACAGTGAGTATTCATTATAAAAACTTGTTGAGTGCTTAATTTTTTTAAACTAACTCATATGGGTAATACAACAGACACTGTAACAGGAAATAAAAATATATACCTGTCAACAGCATCACTGGGCCTAATCTTGTTCAGAACCACTCTGCCAAAGTTGGGATCTTGGCTAGGGGAGAAAACAAGTCGTGAATATGCTTTCTATTAACAGTAAACGACCAACGATTATTTTGTGCTTATTTAGTCATTTCAATTTGTGCAACATTAGTTAAAGTGCATTTTTTATGAAATAAGCACAAAAGTGTTCCCGTTGCCCAAGAAAGTGGTTAAGTGCATTGATAGAACCAAATATTTAGTAGGTACAACAAATATGTTTTCATCATAACGTGAACCCTATGTAAGGATGTTAAAAACAACACAAAAATAATTTCCACTTTGGAGAGAAAAAATTTGAGTACCTGTCCCTATGGCGAGCCAATATAATCGTATAAATAAAGTGAGACTAGAGGAACATACTGTATAACCCTCCATGAATCAGGCTGTTGCTAAAATAACCACAAGCAAATTCCTTTAAACATAATTTGGTTTCATATCGCTAAACACTCTAGACATAAGTTTGGAGACTTTGGAGAACTCAAATTAGTATAAAGTATTGTTGTGTGGTTCCACCTTTACTGAATTCAATGTGTGTTAGGAACTTGGAACACCAGATCAGTGAGCATGGGGCAGCCCGAGCAGACTCTGGTGAGAGGGGAAGATTAAAGTTGTGTCATAACAAGTCATAAGCATCAACTAAAAGTTGAGTTGCAAGTTTTTTCTCTTTTCACCAAATCTGGCATCTAGAGACAAAATGTGTAACTTGAGTCCACATGTTTAGAAATTGTAGCAGTCATATTTACTGTCACATTATCTTATGGATACATTTAGAGATTGAGATCTAGGCTACTGTAGTTCATTTTCATTTCTTTCAATATCTTATTGCAATCTTCTCCATAAACAATGTTTATCTGAATGTGGAAATCTCTGTTTATTATCAGAATTGAGACTTAATTATTCTCTTTTAAATACAGAGAATCCTGCTCTCTCTTCCAAATCTCGAACCAGTTTCTAAGTGAACACTAGAAGGCTTTTTTACCTAATATCGACCAACTGAAAATGTGGGTTCATCACAGTTCCAATCCAGATGTGTTGCTCATTACTGAGACATGTTTAAGAGTGTCTTCAATGCTAAATTCCTTTATTTTAAGGTGAAGATAAAGCTGATCCTGTCAACAAGGACCAAGTCTGTGCTGTCCATCACTAAGATAACGTGAGCGGCTAGATGTTCTCTATGATACTGTCCATCACTAAATACCTAATGTAAAATCCACTAGTTAATACTTACTAAATCATCTGAGGCCTAAATCTGAGATATGCATTGAACCCCTCCTTCCCCACAGCACCGCTTCTCCACAGCACCAGCTCTATCACATCCAGTAAAAAAGCCTTAAGCAAACAAATCTCTTGTTTGTTTCCTCCTTTTAGCTCGCTAAACCTAGCAATTGCAATCAACAACAAAAAAAGATATAACTTTCTACATTTGTCAATAATGCCACTGGCAGAGGTCTATCAGGACCAAAAGCTCTTGCTCCAAGAACAGTTTCCTTCCTCCAGCCTTAGGAACATGCCACCGGAACAAACTGATAATAGCATGGTCCCCACATTCACATTCATTCAGAACTCTCACTGGACTATTGCAGCTGATATATTTTTTTGCGGTTTCAGTAAGTTTTGTTGTTTATTACTTTGATTGATGGGCAAGCGGGTCAGAACAAATTCCTTGGCAATAAAAATCTTTCTGATTCTGATAGCTACAAAAAATGTTTCATTGCAATATTTCATTGCACTGATTAAAAAAAGGCATCTAAAGGTTGTGCAACTAAATATAAGGTTGAGGGTCCCATCATCATCATGCCATTTTCATCTGTTTTATTATTTACAATATTGTGTTGGAAAACAAAACATTAGACATTACTTGGGCTAGGCAATCAACAGTCCACAAGGGGCTTTCAATAGTATTATTTCATACTGTGAAGTGGTCATTCACACACCAGGACAGCATGCATGTTTAGCATCAGTTAAAAGCATTATATTAGGTTGGATTCTGAAAAATGAAGTTGAAACATCAAATAAAATCATTTTACATGGTGACAACACAATAAATCCTTCGTGCTAATGAATGGACTGGGCCTTTTTCTGACTGGGGCCTGGCCTCTTCCTACAGGTATTCCTGATTATGAATAATTAACAATCTCTTAGGTGTTAATAGTTAGGAGTTAAGGCGTTATGTTTAGATATAGGGTTAGGGTTTCAGTGTTTTGGATGTTTTTTCAATAAAAAATTGGATTATTAATAAATTGATTTTGGAGTATATATTTTTACCCAAATAAAGTCATTACAAGTAAATTAAAACAAGTCTGTGTGTTTGATGGGAATGTCTTACTCGACTGCTTCGTCCTCCTCCGCATTTCTCTTGATCCAACTGTTGTCCTTTAGCAGAGACGTCTTCTTCTTGCTATCCTCATGGCTGAGACTGCTGCTTTTAGCTAAAACCACCAGAACAGCCCAAATACACACACACAAAAAAACATTGACTTATACACTCATCTTGAAATATTGAAATAGACTAAACGAAAACAGAATTGTAGATTTATTTCATACTTATATACATATAGCATTACTCAACCTATTTGTTTATCTATCTTACTGTCTTTGTTTGTCATTCACTTGAAATAAATTAATCATAATCACAAAGTGCCCGTTACAGGGTTTTGAAGCTTTTGTGGGGTTATTTTTACTCTGAAATCACTTTGTACATAAAGTATAATTAAATATTTGGACAAATAATGTATTGCCTGAGATGAAATAAAATTGTGCATGGAGCAAAAACATTGCATTCCATATTGAACTTTCATAAAAGATGCACATTTCAGGGCACAATTTAAACCAGAGTGGCTTCCTCAGAGTGCTGAGTGTCCGATTTTAGCAATAAGTCAGTAAAAATGTTACACCCATGCAGAAACATTGCCTTCCAATTTTATTCACACTGTGAGTTGAATAGCGCTGAAATATGTAGGTATCAAGCTGTTCATTAAGCTGGGTTTGAATATTGCTGATCATCAAAGATGAAACTTGGGTCGCAATAAATAATAAAAGTTCTAATATAATTGCATTGCAACAATTATCGAGGTACTCCAAACGGATATGATGGCAAAAGCTCACACATTAACTGAGCTTTAAAGATTTTTACAAATACTATGAATGTTGCTAAAGTGGCGTGAAAAGTTGATGTATTTTATTCAAAATGATTGAACTTGGTTATCAAAGGTGTCTAGTCTAAAGTTCCTCATATGTGTAAGCCTACTATTCTGATTCTAAAAGCCTATCAAGACATTTTTCTATAAGAGTCATTACTATAATGTTTATTTCACATTGAACATGTGTCGACGGTTGGGTTGTGTGCATCAGGTTGGCTATTATTTTGTTTAAGATGGCAACTGTGTAAAGTGTGTAAACTTTCATTTGGAATGGTCTGTAGTTACTTACCGGCATTTGTAGAATAAGAAGTCTTAGGGTAGGCATAAGACATTTTGATATTGTTAAAAATCTGGTGAGAAAAAATATTTTACATTTTCTTATCATGTTGAGGTTGTCCTTTCATCCACCACATTTACAGTACAATACCAATATAGTGATTCACAACAATTTGGTTGCCTATACAGCCTTGCCTAACAGCTTTTGTTCCAACCATGAGTCTCTTTGAATACGTCTCTACTAACTTTGCACATCTAAAATTTGAAATATTTGCCCATTCTGTCTTGCAGATTTGTTCAAGCTCAGTCAAATTGCATGGTGACCGCTTATGGACTGTACTGACTTGGCCACCCAAGGACACTCATATTCTCTTCATATAACCACTGTGCAGTTGCTTAGCTACTGTGCTTTGGGTTATGTTATATAGAAATGTGAACCATCATCCCATTTTCTTGGCCAAGGGTTGCAGGTTCTCCTCAAAGATTAGTTGGTATTTTACACAGTATATTTTCCCTTTTATCCTGACAGGATGGTTAGGTTGCTTTTGATGATTCCTCATTACAAGAAGAGTCAAACATTGATATTAATGATATATTAATACCATACCAATGGACACAATGGCAAATAGAGCAGCAGTCAAATTTTCCTTTAAAGTATATATTTTTTACATTGCGTTAATATTATATCCATAATATTTTGGGTCAATACAAGCGCATCGTAAAATGCTGAATTTATATTGATCAACAGAAGCCAGACCACCTGCCATTACACTATTCTAATGGGTGGAGACAACCAACAGGGAAAGAGCACCTCTAGGGTGGAACCAGCTTGCTTTGGTTGTTGTACCATGCCAGCTGCCAGCGCCCTCCAAAATCTGACTCATCAGTTAACTTCTCAAACTTGTCAAACTTGTACATCGTAATACACATACACACCCTTTTTGACAACCCTTTCTAATACCGACCTTTGGCAGTAGACACAGACACACCTTTTGCAGTAAAATGTGCCAACTGCCAGTGCTCTTTAAACACCTGACTCACCAGTTAAGCTCTCAAACTTGTTAATCTGGCTCTGTTCACATAGTGATACACAGTCACACCCTCCACGACAACTTTCCAATACAGACCTTTGGCATTAAACACAGACACACAGTTGGAAGCAAAAACAGAACTGCAAATTTGAAAAGGAATGTATGGGAAGGGTGTGTTTTGTTGGGAAGGGTTTGTTTTGTTGAGGTTGCGCAACGTCAGCAAAATTGCTATAGCCTAATGTAGATTAACACTCTTAAAACTACCCCAGAATTAAAAAAAATAAAATGTAATTAGCTAGCATGAGTATCTAAGCTGGGAAGTTTTGTCTGCCCAGAGCAATGTGAATGTATGTATTTTTAAACCACAAACTGTAAATGTCAGACTAATATCCATTGAAGAGATGCTATTGTGTTCCGTGTTCATGTTTAATTTTAAAGCTAGATACCTACTATAACGATGTGCTTCCGCTGTGCTTACAAATAAAAAAATGGTGTCCTATTGGTAATCGTCATATATGACAAAAGCGTAGCACAGGCAGACCAGATTGGGTAATGTACCATCAACACATTTTTCCGTTACCGTTTTCAACAACTAGGATAAGTACATAAGCATGTAACTTTACATTGTTATTGTAGGTGTCTGAGATTTCTTTGACGTTTGTATAAAATCCAAAAGCATTGGAATTATACGTTTCTATGAAACAAAAGACTGAAGTCTGTTATATTCTTGTTCCCTCCCTTGTCAGTCATTCGAATGACAGACTGCTTTTACGGTTGGAAGTTGATTAAGGGTTAGGTATTACCCCCTGTACCATTCATAACCTATTGAACAACATATTTGAAAGGGCATATCTCAATTGATATGTGGTAACATAGCACGCATTTGTGGTCTTATATAGAAATCGGGAGGCTGATTTTATCACAGATTACTATTCAACTCCTTGCAACGAATACTTCTACTCTAGTGTGTTGAAACTGGAATGTAACTTTTCAATGATCTGTCAACATGTACAGTTTTTTCTTAGGTTGCATCGACAATATAAAATACTACTCAAAACTATGAAAATAGAGTCTTGGAAAAATAGTTGCCACATTTTTGTTTTGATTCAGTAGTTGGATATTAGGAACGACTTTGGATAAAAAGAAGATCATCTAAAATGTCTTGTAACAGTAACTTTAACTGTCATTAATAAGAATAATTGTTCAAATCTAATTTCAATGTAAAGCATTGGCACAATAATTATGTATGGCACAAAATTATAGAAGATTCTACCCTGACAGAATTCACAAAATTACAAATTCACATGAAATCCCCTCACAAATCCCTCTCACAAAAATATTCACACATCCTTTTGTGCATAAATACAACATATTTTTGACTCATATCACGTGTTATACAAACAACTCAAAATAGCATAAACAAATTCTCTGCACTTGTTTTTACTTACCTATAACCTTCTTTAATCCTTCTGAGTAAAAAAATCAATGACAGTGGCTCCACTTAAGTGAAATGTATAAAAAATTGACTTGGTGCACTTACATGCCTATTACTAGTGTGTTAACACTCCTTTCTTTCTCTCTTTATTCCTCTGTTTTTGCCCAAGAATGGGACGTCAAACCGGCCAAGGCGCATTAGGGTGTGGCCTCAAAGAGGCATATCTATTCAGCTCTCTTGTCATCATGGCAGTCTGGGGTTTGGAGAAAATGGAACACGCTAGATCACAAAGGTAATTACCTAATAAGGGGACTGAGACTTTTGTCTTAGTATCAGATACATTGCCCTATGGTTCATTGTGGTGTCTATTGTCAAAAAAAGGATTTCTGGGATATTGAATGTAATATGCGGGCATCAGGGAGCCGCTATTAAAATGCTGGAGATTCCCGGAACCTCCGGGAGAGTTGGGCTGAGAGTTTAGACGAGTGACAGTGGTTAGATTTAGTTTTTAATAAAGATTTAACACTAGAAGCGCCGGAAGGGGCTATTTTGACCCTGGGTTACCTAAAAATGTCTTAATTGTGGCACTTAAACTGATTTTAGGAGTGCTTATAGAAATGCAAGCTTTATCCCCCCGTATTTTTTTCTGTTAAATAACCACTGTAAAAGCGAATTTAAAGCTATTTTTCCCAAATGTTGTCCAGACTCGATATCCGCAATATAATTCTTATTGTAAGTCACCAGGCGACGTTAAAGAAAAAAGAAACCAAAAAGGCGCAAATGAATATATATGGCCTAAAAACTTTAATGTAATATGTGCACTAAGAGATATACCTTCATAGTACCATATTACCACACAGACTATTCTAAATGAAACAAAATTAATTCAGAAATGTTGTAGACATTTTTTTGTTAATTTCAGTCAGTTTCCATTAGTGAATGTTGTCAATAAGAGATTTGTTTTGTTCCTTGCACATCGGCCAAGTTGACAACGTCAATAACGTAAATGCCAAAATGAAATGTGTTTATGTAATTATTATCAATAGCCTATTGTTATGCTCCCACCAAATAGGCTATTGATAGAAAATACAATTTTAACCCACACATACACAGTGGTGTAGTTTACGTGATACGCAGGTATACGGTGCATACGCATTAGGAAAGCTTAAGGATTTCCATATACTCTCCTCAAAAAAGCAGGAGGAAATGTAATAACGTTGTGTTGTGACAGAGCTTTCACACCACCATTCCTAATTCACACCAACAGTGTTGTGAAGCAAGTTAGAAATGAACTATTGGGAAACGCAAACATAAACGACACTCTGTCTGTGTTTTCGTAAGTTTGCCCATGAAGCTACTCCTGCTTCATGTGACACTTCAGCTGCAGACCCCCCTCAGCCCATGCAGTACCATGGACTACATAAGTGAACTGATTACCCCCCATCTATGCACACTATGGGTGTTTACTGCTTGGTGACTTAAACTGGGATTTGCTTAACCCCCTAGTCATTGTCCTTTCTAAGCTAGATGCACTCAACTTCACACAAATTATAAATGAAACTATAAGGTTCAACCTCAAATCAGCAACCAAGGGGACCCTCATAGACGTTGCCCTGACTAACTTGCCCTATAATTATACATCTGCTGTTTTCCACCAGGATCTCAGCGATCACTGCTTTATTGCCTGTGTCTGTGATGGGAACGGGGTCGAACGACCACTCCTTATCTCCGTCAGATGCTGACTAAAACACTTCTGCGAAAAAGCCTTTCTAAGCGACCTGAACTCTATACAGGGGGGAGAACAAGTATTTGATATTTGGCAATTTTGCAGGTTCTCCCACTTACAAAGCATGTAGGAGTCTGTCATTTTTATCATAGGTACTCTTCAACTCTGAGTGACAGAATCTAAAACAAAAATCCAGAAAATCACATTGTATGATTTAAAAAAAAATCTATTTGCTGTTTATTGCATGACATAAGTATTTGATCACCTACCAACTAGTAAGAATTACGGCTCTCACAGACCTGTTAGTTTTAAGAAGCCCTCCTGTTCTCCACTCATTACCTGTATTAACTGCACATGTTTGAACTTGTTACCATTATAAAATACATAATAATCTGGACCCTTTCTAAAATGATCTGCTAATATTTTTGCTGCCCCCAGTCTGTTCAACCTATCTCTCTCATCTTCTGAAATCCTGAGAGATTCGCTGCAGTCATTTCCCTGTTCAAAGGGGGAGACACCCTTGTCCCTAACTGCTACAGACCAAGATCTAACCTACCCTGTCTTTCAAAAGTTTTAAAAAAACTGGTCAACATTCCGCTATGCAATTGTTCTGTCCAAGGCATTCGATTCTGTTAACCCTCGTGTCCTTAACAGCCAACTCAATAGCCTAGGCTTCTCTCGCGACTGCCTCGCCTGGTTCTCTAACTATCTCTCCGACAGGGTCCAGCGTGTTCAATCGTAGGGCTTGCTGTCGGGACCCATGGCTTTCTCCATGGGGGTGCCACAGGGTTTCATTCTTGGGCCGACTCTATTCTCTCTCTACATTAACGATGTGGCTCTCGCTGTTGGAGACTCTCAGATTCATCTCTATGCAGATAATACCAACCTGTGTACTTTAGGCGCTATATTAGATACTGTGCTCTCAAATCTCCAGGAGAGTTTTAATGCCATACCTACAATTAATGCTAAACTCTGGTAAAACTAAGTGCATGCTTTTCAACCGATCACTGCCCACACCTGCCCGTCTAACTAGCATTGCCATGCTAGGTGGGTCTGAACTAGAATATTTTGATACATTCAAATATCTAGGTGTCTTGTTAGACAAGAATCGGTTTCATTTTCCGCAACACGGCCTCCTTCACTAATACTGCCAAACTTGCCTTGGTGAAGATGACTATTATATCAATGTTCGACTTTGGCGATGTCATTTAAGGCAGGGATTTCCAAACTTTTCCATGACAAGTCCCCTCAAATACTACCAAGTTTTGGCCAAGGCCCCCCCTTTTGGGTTCAATTTGTTATTGAACCCATAGATAGACAGTGTTTGATACAGGCCAATCAGAAAGATTAGCATTAAAAGTGTCATTTTCACATATAATACTCATAATAATATAAAGATAGTTACTTTTTAAATCTTTTTTTTATTTTCTTCCAACCTGCTGTTGAAAAAGTGGATGTGGTTTACCCGAGTGTTAAACGTTTTGTTACCAATTCCCCATACAACACACACCACTGCAACCTTTATGCATCAGTTGGCTGGCCGTCGTTAAACTCAGTGTTTAACTCACGGTACCAACTCATTTACAAGTCTCTACTAGGCAAAGTCCCACTGTACCTTTGCTCTCTAGTCACCATTGCTCTTCCCACCCGCAGTCTACGCTCAAGCAGATACATTGCCTTAGTCACCCCAAAAGCCTGCACAAAATTCAGCCGCCAATCCTTCCAGTTCTCAGCCGCCAATGACTGGAACGAATTACAAAAACCTTAAAACTTGAACCCTTATTTCACCAGTTGCCTTGAAACTACTCCTGTCTGAACACTTGTCGGATCTCTGTAAGTGTTAACTGTCGCTAACTTCTTTCCACTTATGCCATGCCCTTTTGCACAGTGGATCTTTCTCACCGGCACTGCTGCCATACCTGTTTACATTCTTGAATCACTCTGTTTGCTCAGGCATGATGAAATGCTATTTCTCCCAAAACTACAGTCATAAAATCTGTGCACACAAATGACCTACCTGCTAGATACTTAAATCTTTTCACATTCTGTATATAGATACTCCTTTGTATTTTATATAGTTGGTATTGCCTCATCAATGCTGCTCAACTGACTTACATATACCTCATCCTGTATTATCTGTATATTAACTCTCCATTTGAACCTGTATTGCCTTGTTATGTCCCAATGCTATTTGCACTCTTGTGTTCTGTGTATTTTTGTGTAAATGTATGTTGTCCTGCAAATGTTTTCGTATTATTTTGGCCAGGTTGTGGTTGCAAATGAGAATTTGTTGGCAATCGGCCTAAAACCCAAAAAATAATGGGTGGCTTGTTCACCTCTTCAGAAGCTATATAGAAAATATTCAACTTAAGCACACTAATTATTTTAAATGAAAACAAAGAAATGTACTTATACTATGTTTGTAAGTATAACATACATTTCTCACCATGTGCGCATCATGTAAAATGAGGATTGAGAAACAATGGAAGTGACCACAACTCTGTTGTGTTTTGTGATGCGGCAAACATTCCCCCATCCCCATCTAGTGCTATATAGTAGCGAGTGTGTGGCTAGAGTTCACTGTACAGAGTTCACTTGCACGGTTTGGTCGGTAACAAATTATTTACAATGTCCCAGCGGCTACACTACATGGCTCAGCAACGAACTGGAATCGGATGGCAAATCATGTGTGGATATAGAGGGAGAGAATGAGAATAATGGTGAAGATGACATTCAAATTGAATCGAATTCATAGACTGTGTCTGAAATTGAGACCACCCACTGCTCCAAATAGGAATATCCTTTTTGGAGGGGCAAGTAGTAGCCCTATCATTGTCGCTACAATATATTATCGGGCTCATTCTTTTTTTGTAAGCATTATACTTATCACTCATCATCTCATTCATCTTCAGCCGCTTATCCAGGGTCGGGTCGCGGGGGTAGCAGCTCTAGCAGGGAACCCCAAACTTCCCTTTCCCTGGCAACATTAGCCAGCTCTGAGTGTCCAGATATAATCTCTCCACCTAGTCCTGGGTCTTCCCCAAGGTCTCCTCCCAGCTGGACGTGCCTGGAACACCTCTAGGAAGGCGCCCGGGTTCATTCTTACTAAATGCTCGAACCACCTCAACTGGCTCCTTTCTACGCAAAGGAGCTGCGGCTCTACTCCAAGTTCCTCTCGGATGACTGAGCTTCTCACCCTATCCCTAAGGGAGAGGCCAGCCTCCCTTCTGAGAAAACCCATTTTGGCCACTTGTACCCACGATCTTGTTCTTTCGGTCATGACCCAGCCTTCACGACCATAGGTGAGAGTAGGAACAAAGATTGACCGGTAGATCGGGAGCTTTGCCTTCCGGCTCAGCTCTCTTTTCGTCACAACGGTGCGGTAAAGCGAATGCAAAACCGCCCCCGCTGCTCCGATTCTGGACCAATGATGTGACCATGAGCCCACCGAACGGAAACCCCTCCCCACCATGACTACGCCTTGATATCCTGTCCATGAATATCACAAACAGGATTGGTGACAAAGCGCAGTCCTGGCAGAGGCCAACCCCCACCGAGAACAAATCCGACTTACTGCTGAGAACACGAATACAGCTCATGCTTTGAGAGTACAGAGATTGGATGGCCCTGAGAAGAGACCCCCTCACCCCATACTCCCTCAGCACCTCCCACAAAATATCCCGGGGTATCCGGTCATACGCCTTCTCCAAATCCACAAAACACATGTAGACTGGATGGGCATACTCCCAGGCCCCCTCCAGGATCCTTGCGAGAGTAAATAGCTGGTCTGTTGTTCACCGGCCAGGACGAAAACCGCATTGTTCCTCTTCAATCTGAGGTTCGACTATTGGCCGAACCCTCCTTTCCAGCACTTTGGATTAAACTTTACCAGGGAAGCTGAGGTTTGTGATACCTCTGTAATTGGCACACACTCTCTGGTCCCCCTTTTTGAAGAGGGGAACCACCACCCCGGTCTGCCACTCCTCTGGCACTGTCCCAGACTTCCACGCAATGTTGAAGAGGCGTGTCAAACAAGACAGCCCTTCCCCACCCAAAACTTTGAGCATTTCTGGATGAATCTCAACAGTCCCTGGGGCTTTGCCACTGTGGAGTTGTTTGATTACCTCAGTGACCTCTCCCAGAGAAATTGACGATGACCCCTCATCAGCCTCCAGCTCTGCCTCTGTACTAGAGGGCATGTACGTCAGATTCAGGAGCTCCTTAAAATGCTCTTTACACCGCCCGATCACATCATCAGTTGGTCAACAGTGTCCCATCCTTACTGTACACAGCTTGGATGGTTCCCCGTTTCCCCCTTCTGAGGTGCCGAACGGTTTTCCAGAAGCATCTTGGTGCCGACCGAAAGTCCTTCTCCATAGCTTCTCCAAACTTCTCCCACACCTGCTGCTTTGCCTCTGACACGGTAGCGGCTGCCGCCCTTCGGTACCCTGCAACCGCCTCCGGAGTCCTCTGGGATTACATATACAAGGACAGCTTCCCTGACCACCGTGGTCCACTCCTTGAGGCACCTAGGACCTTGAGACCACAGCTCACCGCCGCAGCTTCAGCAATGGAAGCTTTGAACATTGCCCACTCAGGTTCAATGCCCCCAACCTCCACAGGGATCCCTGAAAGGCTCTGCCGAAGGTGAGAGTTGAAGATCTCTTGGACAGGGGCCTCCTCCAGACGTTCCCAATTCACCCGCACTACACATCTGGGCTTACCTGGTCTGTCCAAAGTCTTTCCCCACCCACTGATCCAACTCACCACCAGATGGTGATCAGTTGACAGCTCCGCCCCTCTCTTTACCCGAGTGTCCAACACATGTGGCCTAAGCATTATAACCCTGTACAATTTGAATAAAAGCAATTTCATATAAAATGTAATTATTATTTTTTTTCTTGGTTCTTTGAATGTGAATTGACTGAGACGCACAATGAAGTGGTAATTTTCATTTACATGTTCCGTTTATGCTCGGTTTCTACATTGTGTCATGAAAATTCATAACTTATAGACAAAGAAAAAAAAAGAATGTCTACAATACGTCAAAATTAAATTGATTCAATATAATACGTGTGGTAATATTAGTGTGATAATATGATGTCATAATTAGATCAAGCATTGGGATTAAGCATGCATATCTATGAGCATTCCTAAAAGGAGCTTTCTGTGGGTGTCACAATTGGGCTTTTGGCTCGGTAGCAGGTAGTGGACACAGGCGCAGAGAATAAAAAACACACAACGTCTTTATTAAAAGACAGACAAAACACGAGAACCGAGAAACAATCAAACGTACCTTCATACAGGCGGAACAACAATCAATGCCACGACACCGACAGACAGACAAGACAGAACTTAAATACTCTACTAACATGATTAAAACAGAAACAGGTGCGGGCAAAACACAGGTGCAATGAATAGTCAGTGATTATGCCCCTCTCTCCGCTGGCAGGGGGACGTGCCAATACTGGCATAGAGAGGGACAGCAAAGTCAGAGTCTTACAGTACCCCCCCTTAAGGGCGCAGCTCCTGAAGCGCCCAATAACCCCCCCGACCCAACTCAGAGTCCGGAGGCCTGACAGGCGGAGGCGGTGTAGAGACCCGGAAGGGCGGAGACAGATCAGGAGGTCGGACCGGCGGATGCAGGTCAGGAGGTCGTCCCGGGGGATGCAGGTCAGGTGGCCGTGTCAGGAGGCCGTGCCGGAGGACATGGTTCAGGAGGCCGTGCCGGAGGACACGGTTCAGGAGGCCGTGCCGGAGGACGTGGTTCAGGAGGCCGTGCCGGAGGCGGTGCCGGAGGACATGGTTCAGGAGGCCGTGCATGCGGAGGCCAGAGAACAGTCTTAGACCCGGGAACTGGCTCAGGCAGGGTAACGGGCTCAGGCAGGGTAACGGGCTCAAGCAGGGTAACGGGCTCAGGCAGGGTAACGGGCTCAGGCAGGGTAACGGGCTCAGGCAGGGTAACGGCCTCAGGCAGGGTAACGGGCTCAGACAGGGTAACGGGCTCAGGCAGGGTAACGAGCGCAGGCAGGGTAACGAGTTCAGGGACTGGGATGGGCTCAGACGTGACAGTGGGACTGGACAAACAGGAACGGGCACAAAGACACGGACGGGAACTGACGGAGAGACACGGACGGGAACAGGATCAGAGACAAGGACAGGACCGGGATGAGAGACAAGGACGGGACCGGGATGAAAGACAAGGACCGGACCGGGAACAAAGACAAGGACGAGGATGGGCAAAGACAGAGTCTTACAGTGGGTATATAGAGTGCCTGTCACAAATCAGAAGTGTAGTGTGCAGATAAAGCCAATTGCAGAGCTGTAGATTTTATCTAACCACAAATAAATACACATACGCCAAACGTAAAAAACACTAGACACTGATTAAAACAAAGTATACTGCAACTTACTAACATAACAGAAATCCAGGAGTAGGACACACTCACCAAATAACAATGTGACTTCAAACAATGAGCTACAAGGTTGTGACATTTCACAGAACTTAAATACTTCGATTACAGGCGAAATCACAGCAGCTGTGTTAAATAAACCTATCCAGCAGTGTGCACCCCACTAATTGCCATGTGATGGTTTTACCAAAAATATTTTTTTTTCGTTAAGTCAGCATGATATTTTAGTCTATTGATGACACTAGTGCAGGATAAATATATGAATCTTATTTTTCAAGTTGTAGCCAATTTTAAATGCCAGCGCCAAATCACTGTATTTGGGGGGGATGCCCACGGTGGAGACACCGTGTCTGGACTTTCCACTGTGGGCTTACCAACGGAAAGAATTTGCCCCATACAATTTGCTGTTGAACTGTTACAGACCAGAAAAAATTGGCTTTTTACTGTATGTTAGGTGTGTTTTTTCACACAGTTCTGATGTGAACACTGAAATGCATGCACGTCACTTATTGTTAGCTTGGTTGCTGGGAGTTCCTTAAACGCCAATTGTACATGACAAAAGGTATGAAGAAAAGTGCATAGCTTACTAGGGTGGGACAAGAGGAGACATGACTGATATACTGCATAGAGTAACCACTGACAATGCATTAGGAATGCACGCTATGTATTGTAAATAGCAATGTATCATTAGAAAGGTATGCAACGCAGTTGCAGGCCTGCTATTTATCAAGTTTAGAGATATTATCCCAAATAAAATTGTACATACTCAAATGTGGCACCTATCTAAACAGCCACAAGGTTAGATAGAACAAACAATAAAAACTAACTAGATAGGGTACAATTTCTTCTGAAATTGTGATGTGTGCTTGCGGCCACCCGTTGTCGACTCTGTACTGATATCAACGGCTAATGTCCAGTTAGCAGTGTTTAAATACCAACGGCATCACGTGACATGATTGTTTTGTAAACCTGCCCAGCAACTATAGAACCTTTTTCATCTTTTTGTTAAACACATTTTATTAAACAATTACACTCATGTACAACAATGTTGATCTACATTGGATATTGAAAATAGGGACAAAAAACTAACATGATATATGTACAGGATACGCAAGAAATAAGTACAATGAAAAGGTTTGTGTAGCTGAGCTACCTAGAACACTGCAGTTATAATCATAAAGTTAAACACAGATGAGAATAATAATAAGAAAAAAATGTTTGAGAAAAATCTACCCAGTTAAACAGCCTACACACACAGTAGTGGCTAGCTACATTGCCACGGCAACATGCAAACAGTGTTTGTTGAACATATTGTTGATTCACACATGGTCGTCTTTTACCAGCAATACTATCCAAAATATAAGTCTACAGTTGAAATTACATCATGGAACTCCTAAGAACCAGGCCGACATTTTAATGTATATAATATGTATCTGTAACCTTAAAAATGTAGGCGCTATCACAGTTTACAAACGACCAAAACACGACTAACTAACCACTCATTTCTAGAGGGTAGATTTAAAGGTTTACAGTGGCTGTCTATGGGGATGCGCTAGTTGGAAACAAAAGGGCATATCTTAATAACTATTTATGCACAAATAGCTGAACGTTTTGATATGCCATTTTTTATGTGTATAGACTTAAAACTCTAGCAGCAGCAGTTTCTAAATGTTCTTAACATTTTCACATGGAGGGGCGCTCACACTCTATTTTTTAACATTCTACCAATGTATTTCAATGAGGATTATCGTTAGCGACAATATCGTTAATATTTTGTAAACTACATAATGGAACCTTCTACAAAACAATAGCAACAAAATAGGGTTCGTGTCACGATTGGTGTGGGGGCGTGGCTACACAGACCTTTCGGTGATTCACTTCCTTGTTTATGTTTTGTCACTCAGCTGTTTCTGATTGTATTCTACTGGGCTATAAAAGGGGAGCTAACAAGTCACTCCTTGTTCAGCATTATTTGTATGTCACGGTTGCTTTAGAGGTGAGTGGGGATATTTACTGTTGTTAGTGAACCTTTTGTATAAGACGCTATATGCGCACTTTGATTTCATTTTCACAGTATAGTCTTTTCGCCGTTTACGGTTTGTTTTGTGTTTTATCATTAATAAACCTGACCCAAACGGATACCTGGCTCTGCATATGGCTTGCTACACCACACTACGCGGGTCAATCTATGACAGAATGCTGAACCCACAAAGAAGCCAGCGGAGCCAGCAGACGGTGAGTGGATTCCTCGGGGGGGCAAGCTATAGCGCCCCGAAGGATGAAGCTCACCGTCGCACCACGGAGCAGTGGGACTGGGGTAAGCCGGAGACGCCCGAAGAGGAGTATAGGCGCCTCCGTGCTTACTTCGGGTATGAGCCACCGATGCAGCTATCAGGGCCGATTACATCGGGTCCGCGGTCCCTCCCGGAGGAAGGCAAGAGGGCACCCGAAGGCGTCCCAAGAAGGTTTTTGGGGGGGAGCTAAGGAGGTGTTCCGGGAGGACCGCGGAGAGAGCACCCACGGTCCTGGTGCTGCAGGAACGGCCCCCCACTGCTCCGGGGCTGCAGACAGGGGGAGGGAAACCCCTGGAGCTACAGCCACTACCCCCGCCGTGGGAAGACCCTTTTCTGCCGCCGACGACAGGGACAGAAAAACCCCCGGAGGGGTTGGATGAACAGCCCTCAGCTGTTATTAGGACGTGGTGGAGGACATGGCTGGAGCTACAGCCACAAACCCCGCAGTGGGAAGACCCTTTTCGGCCACCGACGTCAGGGACAGAAAAACCCCGGAGGGGTTGGATGATCAGCCCTCGGCTGTTATTAGGACGTGGTGGAGGACATGGCTGGATTTACAGGAGCCAGCGCCTGAGATGGTCGCCACCACGCTTGCGCCTGAGATGGTCGCCGTCACGCCAGCGTTCACGATGGTTCCTGCCGTCCCGCCAGCGCCCAAGATGGCTACCGTCGTCCCGCCAGCGCTCAAGATGGCTGTTGCCGTCCCGCCAGCGCCCAAGATGGCTGCTGCCGTCACGCCAGCGCTCAAGATGGCTGCCGTCGTCCCGCCGGCGCTCAAGATGGCTGTTGCCGTCACGCCAGCGCCCACGATGGCTCCCGCCGTCACGCCAGCGTCCACGATGGCTCCCGCCGTCCCGCCAGCGCCCAAGATGGCTACCGTCGTCCCGCCAGCGCCCAAGATGGCTGCCGCCGTCACGCCAGCGTCCACGATGGCTCCCGCCGTCCCGCCAGCGCTCAAGATGGCTGTTGCCGGCACGCCAGCGCTCAAGATGGCTGCCGTCGTCCCGCCGGCGCTCAAGATGGCTGTTGCCGTCACGCCAGCGCCCACGATGGCTCCCGCCGTCACGCCAGCGTCCAAGATGGCTACCGTCGTCCCGCCAGCGCCCAAGATGGCTGCCGCCGTCACGCCAGCGTCCACGATGGCTCCCGCCGTCACGCCAGCGCTCAAGATGGCTGTTGCTGTCACGCCAGCGCTCAAGATGGCTGCCGTCGTCCCGCCGGCGCTCAAGATGGCTGCCGTCGTCCCGCCGGCGCTCAAGATGGCTGTTGCCGTCACGCCAGCGCCCACGATGGCTCCCGCCGTCACGCCAGCGTCCAAGATGGTTACCGTCGTTCCGCCAGCGCCCAAGATGGCTGTTGCCGTCACGCCAGCGCCCACGATGGCTCCCGCCGTCACGCCAGCGCTCAAGATGGCTGTGGCTGTCACGCCAGCGCCCAAGATGGCTGCCACCGTCACGCCAGTGCCCACAATGGCTGCCGCATCGCCGCCCACAATGGCTGCCGCATCGCCGCCCACAATGGCTGCCGCATCGCCGCCCACAATGGCTGCCGCATCGCCGCCCACGATGGCTGCCGCATCGCCGCCCACGATGGCTGCCGCATCGCCGCCCACAATGGCTGCCGCATCGCCGCCCACAATGGCTGCCGCATCGCCGCCCACAATGGCTGCCGCATCGCCGCCCACAATGGCTGCCGCATCGCCGCCCACAATGGCTGCCGCATCGCCGCCCAAGATGGCTGCCGCATCGCCGCCCACAATGGCTGCCGCATCGCCGCCCACGAAGGCCGCGCCACGACGACGCCCACGATGGCCGCCGCCACGACGACGCTCACGATGGCCGCCGCCACGACGACGCTCACGATGGCCGCCGCCACGACGACGCTCACGATGGCCGCCGCCACGACTACGCTCACGATGGCCGCCGCCACGACTACGTTCACGATGGCCGCCGCCACGACTACGCTCACGATGGCCGCCGCCACGACTACGCTCACGATGGCCGCCGCCACGACTACGCTCACGATGGCCGCCGCCACGACTACGCTCACGATGGCCGCCGCCACGACTACGCTCACGATGGCCGCCGCCACGACTATGCTCACGATGGCCGCCGCCACGACTACGCTCACGATGGCCGCCGCCACGACTACGCTCACGATGGCCGCCGCCACGACTACGCTCACGATGGCCGCCGCCACGACTACGCTCACGATGGCCGCCGCCACGACTACGCTCACGATGGCCGCCGCCACGACTACGCTCACGATGGCCGCCGCCACGACTACGCTCACGATGGCCGCCGCCACGACTACGCTCACGATGGCCGCCGCCACGACTACGCTCACGATGGCCGCCGCCACGACTACGCTCACGATGGCCGCCGCCACGACACCGCCCACGATGGCCGCCGCCACGACTGCGCCCCGATGGCCGCCGCCACGACGGCGTCCACGATGGCCTCCGCCACCACGTCGCCCACGACGGCGGACTCTGAGCCGCACAAGATGGCGGACTCTGGGCCGCACAAGATGGCGGACTCTGAGCCGCACAAGATGGCGGACTCTGGGCCGCACAAGATGGCGGACTCTGAGCCGCACAAGATGGCGGTCTCTCTGCCGCACTAGATGGCGGTCTCTCTGCCGCACTAGATGGCGGCCTCTCAGCCGCACTAGATGGCGGCCTCTCAGCCACCGAGGCCTTTTCAGGGCTGGACCTGCGGTCCTGGACTGACCCTTTTGGGTTTGACTGCAGGTTCTCTCCCTGTTGCTCCCTTGTTTTGGTTTTGTGTTTCCGTTCGGCTATCTGGGGAGCTAGCCTTTTAGTGGGGGATACTGTCACGATTGGTGTGGGGCGTGGCTACACAGACCTTTCGGTGATTCACTTCCTTGTTTATGTTTTGTCACTCAGCTGTTTCTGATTGTATTCTACTGGGCTATAAAGGGGAGCTAACAAGTCACTCCTTGTTCAGCATTATTTGTATGTCACGGTTGCTTTAGAGGTGAGTGGGGATATTTACTGTTGTTAGTGAACCTTTTGTATAAGACGCTATATGCGCACTTTGATTTCATTTTCACAGTATAGTCTTTTCGCCGTTTACGGTTTGTTTTGTGTTTTATCATTAATAAACCTGACCCAAACGGATACCTGGCTCTGCATATGGCTTGCTACACCACACTACGCAGGTCAATCTATGACAGTTCGGGACGCACATTTTGACACCTTGTCAGGTCTCAGGCAAGAGTGAACCCAAAGGCAGACTGGAAACAGGTGAACAGTTGAACAGAGTTTTATTATGAATAGATCCGGGTAGTTGTGGCAGGTGATGATAGGTGAGTGCAGTGACAGGTCCGTAGTCTTCCCGATAGTGAGGTCTCCCAGTGCAGAGGTGATGATCTGATATTTCAGGTGGAAAAACACGTGGTGACAGGTAGTCCTGGACAGAGGCAAACAAACAGGTCAAAACAGGGAACAGTAATAGAAACTAAATAAGCTTACGCGATACAACACTGGCTGGTCAATCACATACTGTGTGACTTAACGATCCGACAGGGAACAATGGTCTGGTTGCCTCCTAAATATCCTCTGTGATGAGTGATCAGGTGCAGGTGTGACGGATGGCTCTCCCCGAACAGGTATGCAGGGTTAGTGAATCAGAGAGCCTGTAGGTCTGGTCCTCACTCACCAGAGGTAGACAAAACCCAGAACAGGGTGGTCAAAAAGTAATAAGTTTATTAATAATAATAATAATAATATTAATAAATAGGTAGATTACAATTTCTGCTGAAATTGTGATGTGTGCTTGCGGCCGGCCACCCGTAGTCGACTGTGTACTGATATCAACTGCCAATGTCCAGTTAGCACAGGGTTTAAATACCAACGTCATCACGTGACATGATTGTTTTATAAAACTGCCCAGCAACTACAGAACCTATATCATATTTTTGTTAAACATATTTTATTAAAATCTTTCTATCATGTTCTAGAATATTGCTCAACATCGTATATTCAAAATAGGCACACAAAAAACTAACATGAATGCAAAGACAAATAAAAAAAATATTTTAAACATTATAAAATATTCTAAACCTTATAAAACATTCACATATAGCATTGGAGGTATTTTATACATTATATTAATTTTGAAGTTCGACCTTAGACAATTACTTGTTACTTATTGGGGCACTACCAACCAACACAATGTACCCAGTTATAGTTTCAAGTTCATTGTCATATGTATAGGATACGCAAGTAATAAGTTCAATGAAAATATTTCTGTAGCTGCGCCAGGGGCGGAGCCAGAGGGGTGTCCGGGGTGGCACTGGACACCCCAGACATCTGATTGGCCACCCCGGGTGCCACCCCAAAAATTGTATTCCCTATTGGCAGTTTGATGATGATTGACATCTCATTTGACCGCTTGTTGAAAGAAACATTTATTTTGATACGTTGCGGCAAGTTTTTTAAAATCGATGACAAAGAGAGATCATTTCCACATTTTCGCGATTGAAAAATCATATATTTGAAGTAAGTATTGTAGTGACCTGGGACCTGTTTATGTGTTAACGTTCCAAGTGTTTAAGTTGATAGTTCTGTGTTTGTAATCTCGCGGGGTTTGGGGGTTATAAGAGGAGGTGACAGGAGTAGTTCGCTCTATATCCTTAGTGAAATGCCTGCTTGTCTGGGACTTGTGATGAGACGCTAGCAGCATCTGTATTGTTGAAATGGTGTAAACAAATAATATGTTTAATAACACCTAAATTGTTACCTGGGGACATGTGGAGAGAAACATTTGCAGACAAAAATAAGTATGTAGTTTCTCCCGTTTGACTTTTAGATGTCAACGGTGTTTGTTATGCATATTGTAGTAACCCGGAATTAAAATCCCTATATGGAGCAGTGGGTAGTGCACTAGGCTGCGGAGCCATAGGGCGCTGGTTTGAGTCCCTGCTGGACGCTACAGTATCTTGATTTTGTCCAGATTAAATAGTGTAACATTTATTTTACTGAGTATGTAAATGTATTATTATTATTAATCATATAATGATTTATTATACTTGACTAACCAATAATGTCAAATTATTCACATTGGTAACACGTTTTTGTAACACATGTGCCTAGCAATGCAATGACAGTCCTTCATTAAACTGGTCACTACCACTGCTATTTTGATTGAAAAAGATCTGTATGTCCCCTTTTTTGGGTGGCATTGACTATTGTTATTATGTTCAAGGGTTTTGTGAAGTTACCTTTTTGGACCACACCATATGCTACATTGAAGAAATATGGGTTGAGGGAATTATTACTTCTTCCTCTAATCATCAATCATAGGATTTATTCATTCTACTTTTATGCCAGGTTTCAGGTTTAAATACTAACTTTCTGTCATTGTCTATGGACCCCCTGAAATAGCCTCGGACACCCCATGGCCACCCCATGTATAAAAGTCTAGTTCCGCCACTGAGCTGCGCTACCTAGAACAGTGCAGTGTTAATAATCATATAGATCAGGGATGCAAACACATGTATAGTCAAAAAAGAGAGGCAATCGAAGCCCTCGCACCGCGGCAAATATCCAGATACTTACATTGCACCATCCCCGGCCCACCCCTATAGGCACAGAGTCAAATGAAATTCTGAAAATCAAAATAAAGCCACAATTTGGAATATTCAATTACACTTTTTATTTAGAAACAAACTCTTATTGAACAATTTAGCACTTCTTGCTTTACTCCTTCCTCTTCTTTCTGGCCACCTCCTGCAACGTATCCAGGGCCTTCCGTCTGGCTGCATTCATTTTCTTAACATGTTTGAGACATGTTCAACCACACTATCATTCAGCTCTTCGTTAAAGTACCTGACGAGCATAGAAAGGACCTTCTTATTACTACTACAGGTACTCTCATCCACATTCAGAGAGAAGGGGTATCGTTGTAAGTTGGAGAATGTTTTCTCCGCAAATGTATGGCCCATACCATAGACCATTTTGTAAGAAGCAGCAGTGCGGGACAGTTTAATTTGGCTAAGGGCTGCCTTGTTTGCAGCTAGACACTGGCTTAACTCCACCAGCACAGGTGCCATTGTCATTGGTAGAGAGTGCTCAGCAATAACTGCCAGAACCATTGCCTACTAAATACAGAAAGAAAATACATAAATTACTAATTTAGTGATTCATTTTAAACTAACCCAAGTAGCAATGATGGGTTGGAAATCAGCTTGTTTGCCATCGTTGGCCCGACTAAGCTTAAGACGGCATTTGTGCTGATTGGTTGGAACTTTAGACTGTCCACAACGCTATTCCCATGCAGCGATGAACAATGTGCTGTATCACATGAAATTATAATACGTTTCCTGGCCTATACTATTTTGCTATAATGTACATTATTTTTGTTATAAATAAGATGTTAAAAAGTTAAACGTTTATTTGCCTCAAATATTGGTGTTGCTGTCACTTTAATATTCTCAGCTGGTATAACGCGTTGTCGCGTGAATTACAAACTAACGGTTCATTTAGGGTTGTAGTGTAGCAAAGCCAACTACAGTTGCCTACATTGATACCTACAGCGTTGTTGGTATGTATTCATTCACTGTTTTTTAATAATTACATTGGTTTATAGTTTAATGTCAATGTTGTTTGGGGTTAAGTTTGTATTAGGAGTGTCCATAATCGCGAACGTAATTATATATGACTAAAGTTAAATTGTTGCTAGGTATGTCATAGATGCTACACTCGCCTCGAGTCGTATACATTAAATAAATATTTAGCAATACACCTAGTATATAACTTAAAGTATTTCCAACTAATGACTTGCTAAACAGTGAAATGTTTATCAAGAATAAACCTTGAGCAGGCTAGTTTTGATCAAGTTCAAAAGTCAAGCAAGCCTACCGAGGTAAACTTGGTTTTATATTCGCACATTCACATTCAACAGACATTAAACGGACATTCGACAGTTTGGAAAATTAATTAATTATAAGATGTAATTATGTTATAGCATATAGGTACAGTATCTAACTGTACAATAAATGTATTCTTAGTATTTTGGGAAAACATGTAATCGTTTGTTTCTTTTACAGATTAGAAGATGGCCACAGAAGCTAATATTAAACGTGCATGTTCAATAATAAATACATTAAAAATAAATACATTTGACTGGATTTCATTGTGTAATTTTTGGAATTTATATTGTCATAATATTATTAGCTAATTAATTGGTTCGGAAAAGGGCACCATGACAACAACAACGTTGGCAGTTTCTATTAGCCAACGTATAACCAACTATGAATTGGTCGGTAAAAGGGCACCATGACAACAACAACGTTCGCACTTTCTATTAGCCAACGTATAACCAACTATGAATTGGTCGGTAAAAGGGCAACATGACAACGCTATGCCGACGCCGACGTAACGCCAACATTGGGCCGCTAGACAAAACTCATCATTGCTACTTGGGAATTTTGTTCATCTACATTTCCTTTGTCCTCATTATGTTCTCATTTCCACTAAAAATATTTTTGTTTAACTAGTCACACACACACACATACACACACACACACACACTTCTCCATTAGCAATGCGATTACACATAGGCACTTGGAAGCTTAACACTTTCCCTGATCTTTTCTGCAGCTGAGGACTGGTTCTGAGTAGCTGGTAAAGGATATTAATTTCGATATTCTTAAACATATGTAAAAACACAAAAGTTATGGGAAAATGCGATATATCGTGCACCCTTAAGTCGAACAACCTTCTATGTAGCTACAGCCGTCCATAATTTGATTTGATCGGCTAGCTAGTACTAAGTCTTATACAGGTGAAGTAGCTAAAACGTAATGACATGTAGGTTATGGAGGACCAAGTCTGCCAGAATAAAAAATAAATGAATAGATAAATAAATCCATCAGTCCATAAGTATTTTACATTAAAATATACGTAACACAATTGAAATAATCTGTCGTTTTCTCCTATTTATTTATTTCCACAATCATTTATTTCTGTAATTATTTATTTCTGTAAGTATTTATTTCCGTTCAAATGTATTTCCGTTCATATTTATTGACGTTTATATTTATTTCCGTTTATATTTATTTCTGTTTATATTTATTTCTGTAATCATTTATTTCTGTAAGTATTTATTTTCTGTTTATATTTATTTCCATTTATATTTATTTCTGTATTTCCACAACCGTAGGCAAATGAGGGGGCGGGACTTAATCGTTCAACCAAAGCGCAGAGGGAGAAACTGATGTAAACGTTCAAGACAGCAGGGGGCGGCAATGCACTGCAAAAGTTGATACCAACTTCGGTTAAACTAGGAGCGCCAACAGCCCGCACCCGCGGGCGTTGCAGTTAGTAATTAAAATAAATACATTACGTTGAAAAGCTACAGCCTCGTCCTTCCATGATTTTTCCTAAATATGTGATTTTGGTCCGTTCTATATGAAACTGGATTCGTTTTGGTCCGTTCTATATGAAACTGGATTCGTTTTGGTCCGTTCTATATGAAACTGGATTCGTTTTGGTCCGATCTATATGAAACTGGACGTGTTTTGGTCCGATCAATATGAACCTGGACTGGTTTTGGTCCAATCTATATGAAACTGGACTGGTTTTGGTCCGATCTATATGAAACTGGATCCGTTTTGGTCCGTTCTTTATGAAACTGGACGCGTTTTGGTCCGTTCTATATCTCTCTGGCGATTAAAAGGATGAAAACAGCTCTGGCGCTTCTAGTGTTAATGGGGCATTTGGCAAGATTGCTTGAATAATCACAATAATCATAAGTCTGAGAAAGGAGCTACTACGGCCAACATGCTTGGACTTAGCGATATCATAACAAGTTACCTGGTGATGCTGGCAACTTGGTGTACATAGAGTAGAGTAAAACCTACGGCAAAAAGGAGTTGTTCGCATTCAGGTTGGCTTTTGCTTGCACAATTCACAAAGTCCAAGGCATGACGACACAATCCGCAGTGGTCTCATTGAAACAGGTCTCTGTGGAGATTTCAATGAAGATTTACTCTCCAGTGTGAAGAAGCCATTATCCAATCTGCTTCACTCAAGAGGATAATACCAACTGGTCAAAGCAGCTACCACTGACAAGAACACACTGTTGGATCACATTTACATCGCCAGAGTGCAGCACTGTCTCCAGTCAGGATTGCTGCACACGTATCACTGCTATCATCATCCAGTGTATTGTGTTTTAAACCCTAATTGTATCTAGCCCAAGAAACGATGCAGCTTTTTTTAATGTCAGAGATGCACTTAAGTCATTGACTATGCCACGGCAGCATTATGTCTGGCAGAGATACTCAACGAGTGTTTGTCATCAAATGGATAGCACATCTCTACCACTCCATTGTCCCTCACAGATGCTGAGACCCTCCCTGACACCATACTAACTTTTAAACGCCCTAAAATAGGGTAACTCCCTGTTAAGCCTTCCAATCAAACAGAGGATCACATCAACACAGGAGCAAACTTGGCGATATGAGACAGGGGGCCCTAAAATAGTGTAACTCCCCGTTAAGCCTTCCAATCAAACAGAGGACCACATCAACTCAGGAGCAAACTTGCCAATATGAGACAGGGGGCCCTAAAATAGTGTAACTCTTTGTTAAGGAAACCAAAACAGCATTTTATCATCTTAAAAATATAGCAAGAATCAAGGACACCTGGTGTCGAAAAAAGACCAAGAGAGGCTTATCCATGCATTTATCTCCAGTAGTGTTAACTACTATAATGGGCTCTTAACTGGACTTCCCAAAGAAACTGTAAAACAGCTGCAGCTCATTCAGAATGCTGCTTCTAGAATGTTAACAAAAACGAAGAGAACAGAACATATCACGGCGGTTTTTAAATCTTTGCTCTGGCTTCGAGTTAGTTACAGAATAGTTTTTAAAGTTTTGCTAGTAGTCTATAAATCTCTGAACGGACTGGGCCCTGAATACATTTCTGATATGTTTGAGGACCTGAGAGCACTGTAAGTCCAGGAGGTGTTGAGTGCTTCCTGGCCAGGTTCTAGAGACCTGAAAAGGTTCTAGAGACCTACTGACCGGGGAATTTTGTCACGGGTTCTAGAGACATGGAAAAAATTCTCAAAGCCCTGGAATTTTGGAAAACTTCCAGGCCACGCCCTGGGAGACCTGAGAGCTCTGACCAGAAGATCTCAGACGTGCCCCAATTGTATACATTTTTAAAGCCAGGCTAAAAACATTGCTCTTTTCGCAAGCATATGACTGAGCGCTTAAACTTTATCACACTGTTAAGTCTATTTTAATTATATTTTAATGCTTTTATTTGTTTTTATTCTGATGCATGGCATAAATGAAAACCTGTAATATATACATAAAAGATCTGAAAAGGACCTTGTCGTGGTTTTAGAGTGAACAAGAATCGAACGGATAAAGTTTTTAAGATGTTTAATGACGTTACAATATTGTTACAGCCAAATTGAAACTTTTGCAATTCTGGAGTTCTGTTAGCGCTAAGAGAAGGCCTAAGAAGAGACAGTTTCATGGCCTCAACCGCTTTAATACCCCAACTTTTGACCAGTCAGAAACATCGACACATCCCCCAGTTCACCCCCAATGACCAATCGATATATTCCTAGTCATTCTTATCAGTTAACCCCACCCAGGCAGGATCCAATATCACACCTCTGTTGAAACTTTTGTTTCAAGGCACATTGGAATGTATGGGGGAGGGGTGTCACTGAAGATGTCTGTTCCTTCTCCTAAGTTTACCAAAATACCTTGTGTGTTTATAACTAATTATACTAAAATGATATGAAGTTTAACAGATATATATCCAAATGTAAACAAATACTGTAACAACCGAATTATGTAAGCAAACTCCTTTTCTAAACATGTATACGAACTGAAAATCCACCACATATCCCCCTCTTGAAGTTTTCTGAACTTCACATCTCAAAGCATTAATGCACATCAAATAATACTGTGGTGTAAATAACAAGAAAGAACAAAACATAATGCGAACCTATCTAGATCACATGAATGAGAAATCGTACCACAGCATATGTATCAGAGAACCAGATTGATTCCCAGACACATCTACCCTTAACGGCATGGGTTCTCCCTCACCTGACCCATGTCCTTTGACCAAACATCTCCAACCATACTTGACTTGATCAGAGTAAAAGACCAAAGACATGACTATACTAAACAATACAGTAAGAAAATAGAAACACACATGCAGAAAAAACCTTATCTTTCATAAGGACAAAAATCTTGCATGATGGAGAAACAATATCCAGAATCAGTACAGATATGAACAACACAAATATTCAAGTAGATTGTCAGTTCAACAAATGTCCATAAACATCAACAACAATCTTCTTTGTCTTCTTCTAATCCTTCATAAATAGTTGTCCAAAAAATAGGATGAGAATTGTAGTGTGTAAAAGATAGAGCACGAAGATAGTATGAAAGTCAGAGTATCAGAGGTAGAATGTAAAAAACAGTGTGTGCAAGGCAAAAATCAGCGTACTCCAACGGGGAAAGATCAAAATTATTCCAAAGGTGTAAAATCCAATCCGTCGCTCACCGTAATCCTTTAGAAATTACACTCCTCCATGTCAGCGAGATCATCCAACAGTGAACCCCCCTCCTCCCAAGGCACAGCTTTGGCAACCAGTACTCTGGTCATTCCGTCTCAATCAGCTTAATGGAAAGGCCTCGTATGCATGGAATGCAACAGCATCCACACACCACCAAAAGTGATGTCGCTGTAATCAGAGAGATCAGAACTGAGGAAATCATCAATTTCCACCTCCCAAACACCCTCAGCCAGAGCAGTCAGAGCAGTCAGTCCTTGCAATGCCTTGGTCACCGAACCATCAGGAGCTGTATTGTTGGGTATAAAAGTACAACAAGTGTCTCCAAACATCACACATACCCCACCCTTCTCCGCTAGGAGCATATCTAATGCCAATCTATTTTGCCAGGCCATTAGACTAGTAGCCGCTGTTTGCTCTGCCAGTCCCTTTATTGCATCTCTAGTGTAGTTAATGAATCGCTGTTGATTATAAAACACATTTAAACCAGTCTACATTCTTATTAATTGTCACCCACCAGAACTGTGAAGACTCAAAACCAGCGCCTATTTGATTTCTAGCTTTAAATTCGTCTGGAATACCTCTCGGCACCCCAATTGTATCTAAATAGATTTTATCATCGAAGGAACCACCAATGCCCCTTCTGTGTCTATTTAAAGTTTTTTGGTCTCTAGCCTCAGATTCTGAGATCACTGTAAGTGGCATAGTTAATTGTGTTAGAGCGCACGTACCCGTCCAATCAGTTGGTAATGTTGGCCATAAGTGTTCACCTCCACAGAGCCACCAAACGTCTGCTCTTGCTTGAATGAGTTTATCCATGGTGTCACCTGGTATTACCCCTTTTAAATTACCCCAAGTTGCAATGGTTGTTACATCAGTCATATCTGAACAGTGACTTAGGACTCCTACCGACATCCCTCCGTCAACTTTCCTAGATATGCATGAGTAAGGTCCTTTTACTACCTGAAATGGTGGAGTTCTTTCCCGTACTGTAACCCTAGGGTATAAGTAGTGTAAATCTAAACAGTCTATATTAACCGGTGTTGAGCTACTCGCGAACAATAATATCATGCAAGCCCAACCTATCCTAGCGTTTATTGGATTTAACGGAAATGGAGTAGTAATAAGAGTTGGTTTTGGTGATCCACATGCATAACAATCACTTTTGTTTACTGTTTTAACGGTATACCTAATCCACTCTAACCACGAATTAGAATCTTTGAATCCTGTTCCACATCCCTTGCTTTTACTTTATTTACAGTTATCCTAATTGACACGCAATCCCCATGTACAGTTTTGGCCACAAACCATCTACCGGTTTCCACAAGTTACGATTTTAGGGTGCTTCCCATCCCATACATCCCTTCCAAGATGTCTATTATCCATACTGCGTAGGAGAGAGTGTGCAATTAGACAAACTTTATCAAAGACACTACAGTTGAATGTGTTAAAATGAAATGTTAAATGTGTTATGTGCACTTGACCACTAGTAGTTCAGTGAAAATGTTAAAAATGTCCTGTTTGTTTGATTATCAAATACAACTCAGATATACAATTCACCCCCTCTTGATAAACAAAACAAACACTAAACACAAACACTAAATAACCCAAACACCCCCTCTTACGGTCAACCAACTAAATGAAACTACTTGATGGTGCTCTTATTTTTCCGTGGTGCAATGTGATGTGTAATACCAGAACTGGAAACCATCAACCTGGACCGCCATCTTGGTAGCTGTCATCACCCTGTCAGGTCCTTCGCCTCGGTTCGTCCCACAGTCTCCCAGTCCACCTTGCTGTAAAGTGTAAACCACCACCAACCACGTACTTCCTCGGTCTGCATTCCTCCGCCAGGGTCTCTCGTGATCTAGTTTCTGTTAGTAACATACTTGCACAATTTCTGGTTAACACTCAACATACAATTACCCATAATGTTACCAACATTGAAGACAAAAACACAAATCCTAGTATATCTAATTTTAGCATCTCGCATGCGTTAATGAACTCGTCAGTTCTTTAAGCGAGGTATCCTAACCTGAATAATTTAACACAACTGCCTTACACAACCTATATTGAATCTAATTTTAGTCCTACTGTATAGAGTACAGTTTTTATTTTTTAAAACACTTCATACAGGTAACATTCACCCAGTCTGGCGTTCTACTCTCACCCGTCAACAGATAAGCCATCTCTAGGGAGGATTTCAGCCCCAGAAGACTATTTCTGGTGTGCGCACTTACCAGACCAAGCAAACACCTGTTAGAAGTACTGAAATGAGCCTATTTTAGTAATCTATTAAAACCATATTCAACCTGTTCACATTCTTTACCATTCGAATTTAGTATTTTATTAACTTGAGCTTCAACATTCTTGTTCAAAACACTTACCCTTTTTCAAAGATAGGCCTGGCTTGTTCAATTTCACAACTTAAATCTCGTCAAAGTCCACTAAACCTATGTCCCCACAGTCACGTCTGCACAACGGTCGTCTTGTGTCAATTTTGTATCCCTCATACCCAATAAAGCAATCGGTAAGACCATTACCCAATTTAATTTAGTTTGTGCACAGATTTTGAAAAGATTTCCTTTTAGTACTTAATTTAGATGCGTTCGACTTTACCCTGAGACTGAGGTTGGTATGCGGCGCCATATTTAACAAAAATACGTAGTCTATCACAGACTCGTCTCACTATATTAGCTACAAAACCAGGCCCATTAACACTCTAGATAACCCTAGGCGAACCAAACCTTGGTATGATGTCTCTTATTAATGCCTCATCCGCCACACCTCTACCCATCACCAGAACCGATCTACTATCACAACCATTTATCTTTTACCGGTGTAAACATATCAACAAAATCTAGAACCATGTGCAAATGAACCTCTTGGGTTTGGAAACATTCAGATGTCATGCTCACTTGTCCCTGCCTGCCTGTTTATCCATACCCCCTCTACATAATCGCCCCCTCTTGCTGCCCCTGTGCATAAATGATTTGCTACCTACCAACCTCTATCTGTATCTCCTGAGCTACTCTATCCTATTAAAACTTATGTATCATGATATGGTAAGTAATTATCTCAACACAGCAATTATCCAATTAAAGTCTCCCAACATTTACCGGACCTGTCACCAACCTTTTCAACTTTCATAAACCTTTCCTCCTCCTCCCTGGGGGCAGACAACCCCCTCCCCTTGTCACTCGTTAGCCCTCTACTTTAACACTTCCTCATGCTTACCTAATCATACTTTACAGAACGTTCTATCACTATTTACTTCTACCCAACACAACGAGACATCTCTGAACTTTCAGTTGCTGTTCATTCTATTTGCATATAGTTACTTAGTACTCAACTTGTAATAATGTATTTTATTGTGTGTGTGTGTGTGTCAAATGGATTTTACTGTCTTTAACTTAGATCACACCTGAGTTATTTTCTTATACCTAGTTCCTATGTTCTTAAATTAATTGCTATCTTAGTCTAGTTCAGCTTGGTGAGTGTAAAAAACAAATCTTTTACATGGCTACGGCAGCACACCTAATTTTAACCTTTCTCATTCTGCTGTAATTCTGTTCTACTCTGTCTCTGAAAACCTATTTGATGTTGTTATCCTCTCTAAAACATTACTATTCGACTGTTCAGGTGGTAAGCTTGTTTCTTTTAAACTATGGTTATTTTAGAAAGACTATCTGCATGCAGTTATTATTTTAAAACCAATCCAGTTAGTTCCGTATATTATAATCTTCCTACTGGGAGGACTTTTGTATTCTGATAGGAAATGTTAAGGTCTCTTCTAATGTTAATTCAATTTAACCAATTTAATACTCTATGATCGAATACCAAAAGCATGCCACAGACTTGTCTCAATGCTCAAAACTACAGAACCTAAATAACCACATCTGAGGCATCATCTGAATATATCTATATATGTACAAAGTACAAACCCATGTATGTAATGGCGACAGTGAAACACATGAAGGTTTTAAATCAATCAAGCATCTCAACTGTTTGTTATTTACCTTACAATCTATTAACACTTCTTCCTCACTGTCTACTGCCAACAACGCACACTGACCCTAAGCAGGACCCTCCTCAACCTCCTAGTATTGACCTTCGGTATCTGACCACGGGTTAGTTGGGCAGTTCCTACGGACGTGTCCTTCTAAGTTGCAACCCCAACAAGTCAAGCATGCGCAATTTCTCTTGAACCCTGCCCCTCGTTTACCTCTTGTCCGTGGTCTACTTCTAGTTCTATCGCAGTCTGTCTGTCTAGGCCCCTCCATCAATTGTACAATAGTTTGTGCTGAACAAGGAGTTTCAGAGCCTTTTCAGACAGGGCCATGGCTTCTGACCTCATCACTGTCTTCAAGTCCGGACTTCACCACACCCATCCCTTTTAGCTGCTTGAGCTGGTCAAAGCTGGCTTGGGCCAGTTTTCTGGTGACTTCAGTTCCTTGTTTATCCAGAGCTTTCTCAGTCTCTTGATGGGCTTTAAAGAAATGTTTAAGTGTCTCTGCCCATTGATCGTGTAGCATTGTGTCCAGGCCGGGAACGTCGGCCAGTTTGCTTTGTACGTCTCCAGGGAGTATGTCCACCACCGCACCTCGGAAGAGCTGTGTCTGCATTGCCTTTGGGTCAAGAGTCACTGAGTCATTGGTCATTTGCCGCCAATGTTGGATTTGTTCACGGAGCCAGGTCTCAAAATGTTCGTTTAGCGTGGGGGTGCGAGTTATCATGTCGCCTTTGCTCATCCTGGTCACGTATTTCAGCCTCAGAGTCCTCCACAGGGGATTGCGATATGGGTTGAAATCCTGACCGTCAAACAGCGGAGAGCCTACTGCCATGTTCATACCACTGTCCGTCAATGCATCCTCCATCTCCTCTCTTATTAATGATTTTGTCAGCAGTACTTTAATGTCGCCTACAGCCAGCATCTGTCCTATTGTGTCACTTTCTAAGACTGAGATCCATCTGATAGCCCCGTCCCTTAAGTATGGTAACTTGGCTACCAGGCCATCTAAGTCTCTACTACCCCATGGTGTGTACTTTACTTTGGTTCCTTCTATCAAAAGTGGGTACATGCCTCCTAACGGCCTATTGCTCACAACTTTCTGGGAATACTGTCCTGCCTGTGTGTTATGCATTCTACCTGCTCGAGGGGTTCTAGGTGCTGTTGGTGCCGCTGGGCCCATCTCACCCCCTCTTACCTGTCTGAATAGACTATAAGCATCTGGAGCGCTAGGATTAACCATGTCCCACCCCCCTTCTGGTACAATGTGTAAGTCAGGTATTGATTCACTGTCAAACTCCCCTTTAGACCACCACCCTTCTGGTGTTCTCGCCTGGCTGGCCCTCCAGTCGTCTACTGTCCTGAAATATGGTTCAGTTTGGTCACTGTTGACAGCTTCCATAGGTTGCAAATTGGTCACTGTCTGGGTGAATTCGTCTACTGCTGTCTGTATTTTAATAAGTTTATCCCACTGTTCCCTACTCAACACTGTCAATAGTTTGCCGTCCTGTTTGTTAAGGCTTGTGATCCAAGCCAACAGGGGAACACTAACCATGTTTACCAACTGAGTTTGAATTAGCCTGCACAATGTGGAGAGAGAGTGAGTGACTAAATGTGTGACTGAGTGACAGACTAAGTGTGTGTGTGACTGAGTGACAGACTAACTGTGTGCGACTGAGTGACAGACTAAGTGTGTGACAGAGTGTGACTGTGTGTGTGTGTGTGTGAGACTGTGTGTGTGTGTGAGACTGTGTGTGTGTGTGAGACTGTGTGTGTGTGTGTGAGACTGTGTGTGTGTGTGTGTGTGTGAGAGAGAGACTGTGTGTGAGACTATGTGTGTGTGTTAAAAGTTAACTTTACTGGAATTGGCACTAACACATCTCTAGACCTAGTCTAGACCTATCAATATTATATCCAAAGCTATTAAATAGTTTAACAAAAATGCTTCTTTCCTCTTAACTGTAGGTGTGTAATTACTGACAATACACGCGGCAAACGTATATTACAATTTGTGCTAAATTCTAAGTATTAAGCCACTATTTTAATCAACTCTTCTTTCCCAAAAAACTATGACGTAAATGAAAAAAAACCACCAGGTAGGGAGGAGGGTGTAGCTTTTCGTCTCCGCCCCCTAGATATACCCTTACTGCTCTCTGACCCAACTTCCTGTTTCACCACAGTAGCGCAACACACAACACTACCTCAAGGTAGCGAATTAGACACACGGCTCTACCAAGTTAACACACGCACATGGAATCGTCAAATCAAGTTCTCTACTCGGTGGCGGGAGGTCTTACACAATTAAATACCAAAATTCGGTCGCTTTAATTAATTTCAAACGGCACCATAACTTCAAATGCAACAACGTCTTGCAGCTTGCTGGATTGTAATAAACCGGGGTCGTCACTATACAATGCCACAAAGTTACCCAACATACAACACAACAACGCGATCAGCCAATAAGGCTGGCCAACAAGGCTGGCCAACATACTAACATGCACAATACAACAATTAGCCATTAATCAAATCTATTTTTATAATAGAATATGCGCCCGCTTCTCTCTTTCGTAAACTACGCCTGAGAATATGCGCCTTGCTCTAGCGTAAGCTACGCACCAAAAACTATTTTGAGAGTATGCGCCTCGCTCTAGCGTAAGCTACGCACCAAAAACTATTTTGAGAATATGCGCCTCGCTCTAGCGTAAGCTACGCACCAACAACTATTTATAGAATATGCGCCTCGCTCTAGCGTAAGCTACGCACCAACAACTATTTAGAGAATATGCGCCTCGCTCTAGCGTAAGCTACGCACCAACAACTATTTAGAGAATATGCGCCTCGCTCTTAACTAACCTCACTATAACATACAAAGCCAGACCCTAGCATTCTATACAGTAAACAATAGCTCTAACTAGCATGCTATACAGTAAATATTAGCATTAGCCAACAGGTTATACAGTAAACATTAACTAGCACGCTATACAGTAAGACACACAATAACATTAGACTAGATGGCAGAGTTTAGCAAACACACAGAGCTGTTAACATATAGTAACATCCAGGCTGTAGACGGTTAGTCAACGTCGCGCTAATCGTGTATATTAAAGTTAATGGACCAGTTTTTGTCTACACAATACGACATACAATCTAGTCAACGTTTAACCTCGCAGTTTAACCTCGCAGCAGTCTCAGAGTTTCACTCTATCCAGGTTCGAATTTATCAAATATAAAGATCCTGGGGCAAAGCAATTTCTGGTTGTTTTAACTTCGTCTGCGGTCGGACTAAATGTCGCCATTCCCCCGAACGTACACAAAATCCATCTTAACTTGACGGGAACAAATTCCTTTGTCTTACCGTAAGTTCAGGGTTCGTGTGCTCGTGGGCTAGCTTCATAACGCCGGCCACAGTCGGATTCGCTCAGAATTTCTTGCTTTTTCCTTCAGGATCCTGCCGACTCAACGCCAATTATGTCGTGGTTTTAGAGTGAACAAGAATCGAACGGATAACGTTTTTAAGATGTTTAATGACGTTACAATATTGTTACAGCCAAATTGAAACTTTTGCAATTCTGAAGTTCTCTTAGCGCTAACAGAACTCCAGAATTGCAAAAGTTTCAATTTGGCTGTAACGTTATCCGTTCGATTCTTGTTCACTCTAAAACCACGACAACCTTTGGCCAGCGGAGCCGTGTTTTAAAGACCTGGAGGTTCTAAAGACTTACAGGCCGGGTTCGGATCACCGGTGAGCTCAAAAAGACCTAGATGTTCGAGAGAAAGACTCTTGGCCAGGTTCTAAAGACCTGGAAAGGTTCTAAAGACCTTTTGAATAAATGAGTAGGGCGCTGGTTCGATTCCCCCCGCCGGACGCTACATTGGTGTCGGCGAGGGCCATCGGAGAGGTGTGTCTCCGTGAGGGACTTTGGACAAGTGAAGCTTGAGGACACGCTCTCCCGTTTGGTGGGGGTAATGTAGCAACCCTGGTGGTAAACGTTTTTTTTGTAGATAGCTCTGCCCAGCGTTCTCCCACAGGGGAGCCCTAGGTTGCATATGCCGTCACTTCAGCATTACAGATTGTTATAAAATGCATGTAAGTCAATGTAAGTCAATTTTAATTTTCTTTTCCTCATTGAATTGACCATTTGATGTTTTTATTTGTTTTTATTCTGATAAAATGCATGTTTATTATCATTTTATTATTTTATTAAGAAAATAATAAAATTATAATAAAATTATAATAAAAAGACAATAAAATGATAATAAAATGATAATAATAAAATAATAATAAAATGTATATTATCATTTCATTATTATTTTCCTCTGTAAAGCATATTGAATTGCTTCTATGTATGAATTGTGCTATATAAATAAAAGTGCTTGCTTGAAATCATTGACACCTCGTCAATAATAATGATCTGTGCATTTGACAGCTGTGCCCTCACTTCATCGATGAGATTTCCAAGTCCTTGGCAACTTCAGAAGAGATAGCAAAGTGTTGCCTGAAATGTTGAATAATGCTATTCCTGTAAATGCAGTCAGTAAAACCATGGGCATAGATATGTCCGCTTCCTCACAGCGTCTGGGGAGGTTATGGAGTATCTTCGTCGCCTCAGCATAGGCACACTTTATTAGGTGTGAATTGTCTGTGCCTGCGCCACCAGTGACAAAGTAAAAGAAGGGGTCAGGATTAAGGCCACGCACAAGGTTTATGCACAAGTTGCAAACAGAGTAAAATGTGCAATCCTGTGTCCGGTTAAGGTTGTGATACATTTTCAGAAGGGAATCACGGGACATTTCTGGGGCCTTGACAGCAAGCGCAATTCCACCTGTTTCTTTGCGACGTAAATCATCTTGTTCGTTCTCATGAAGTGGTTCTCCTTGTATTCGTTCCTCTAAACATTCCAACTTATCCAACTCCGCTTCTGGGGCAAAGGTGTTCCATGCGTCTTCAACAGGGCCGTTCTTCAGAAAGTCGTCCAACACTTGTTCCACTATTTTGTTGTGTTGTTCAAACTTCTTTTGATTGCCGGTAACAATTGCAGTTACTGCGCAAATCTCTTGTGCTGCTGGCAGTCTCACACAGGCATCTTTGTAAAACTCCTGGTGTGTGGGAATCATTTCGGTTTTCAGTGATGTCTCCGATCGATGAGGCAGATAGAGTTTAAGCAGTCTGCCGTAGAAGTTCTCTGGGTCCTGCGTGCGTATCTGATGATTGCAGGCCTCCCTCTTGTACGCTTTTGAATCATTCCCATGTTGTTCAATAGCCTGAAACGCTTGCTGTGTTCTGTTTCCTTGCCGTAAACAATCCTGTAATGTGATACAAACTCTGCCAGACACATGTGTTCAAACTCTGGTGTTTGTGGTCTGGCTCTATCTTTTTCTGGAATACCAGTCATCCAAACATTCTCAGAATCCGCAGGTTTGTTCTGCAACGCGCGGAGCGGGAGACTCATCTTCAGTGGGTTGTCACCAGTTTATAGGAACACAAATTCCCGTGAGCAAGACTTCAATTTCGAGCTGCACGTACGAGCAGCAGACTCCTGGACGCTGAGCTCACTGTATTTTGAATATGCCTGAAGAACTCCTTTCATTTCTTCTCGTTCAGTCTCAATTTCTGGGCTCATCTCTTTGACTATTGTTTTGAGATAGTCGCTCATCTCGCTTTCTGGCTTAGAAATCTAGAAGAGCATGTATATTATGCAACCATATTCATCGAGAATGTACTGTAGTTGTACACCCAGCAGTTCTTGAAATCACGCTTCATTAAAATCCAAATGTTTGGTGCGATTCTGAAGGTGGCCAACCAAGAACCTATTGGCTCTACTCACCTGACCCCGGGGAGGCAGGCTATCAGGGGCCCATGGAAGTCCCACGGCGCTACGATATCATTCCGTCTAGGAGGGATTCTGACTTCAAGACATACAGTCTAAATCACACAGATGGTAGCTTCGCCCCACTGGCTCCTCAGCCAAACACTAGAGACCTCATTTATAAACGCTGCGTACGCACAAAAGAAGACATGCGCCGCTCTCTACGCAATAGTTTGGATTGAGAAAAAGCAAGCTTGCCGGGAAAATGTGCGGTCCTTCACGCAAACTTTGACCCATGCGTACGCACAGAAACGGGTGAAATGAGAAATGGCGACATCGTCAGCAGATGGATAAAATACATGAAACTGTGTGAAAATGCAGACCATTGTGTAAAATAAATCGAAATATTTCCTGTCATCAATAATATGAAGAATTTACAAAGCCATTGTTACAATTAACAGCCTACACAACACCAATTTGATCGATCTGCAAAAACCTACTATTTAAAATAACATAATAACGTAAATTTAGATATATTTCCAAAAAATAACTCAAATATGTTCTGTAATTATATTGTCATTTTATGCAATTCATCCTCATAAATTATACGGCAAACAAAATCGTGTATAGAACTGATATTCTCGTAGATGTCTCCGTCTGTCGGAGCGGATAGATGGGGAGATGGAAATACATATATATATATATAGATAGATCTTTATTGTCCACTGGGGAAAGTGTATTTCATAGTATAAATGTCGTTATCAGCTACAGAATCATAGTGTTCATGTATATGCCTTAAGTTGGTTCTATTTTAAATGTGCTTCATCTCAATGCATGTCTTAACCATTTTGAAAGGTGCTATACTTTTTATTTGCGCAGAACTGTTTCCCATTTATAATTAGATTAAAACTGATACCTGTGACTTATCAAATACAATCAAATGGATGGTTATAAAAAAGCCATGCCATCACAATGCTTAGCTAATGATGCACAATGGCAGATCTTGCGCTGTTAGAAGATGTGGCAAATGGAAGGATTCGGAGAACCCTTATTCAGATAACAAGAAGACTTGCTGGCAAGCGAGTACGATTTAAAAAAAATATATTATTTAACCTTTATTTAAATAGCTCATAAGCCGGTTCTGACTTCCTCGGGCTGTCTTGTTGGACCTCTGTGCTCTTTTGGGACCAGCGTTACAAAGGAACACTCAGAGAAACCACTCCGTGCCAGTCCCACTTGGAGTCCTTACAACACTAGGATTTCTTGCGACTGGCACTTTCCAGAAGGTCAGGGATATCGCAGCCAACCGTAAGCCAGGTTATGTCAGACGTGTTCGTAGGTATAATGTTTGTCTCATAATTACATAATGTTTCACTGCGGGTGAACAGGCAAACCAAAAGGCGCAATTTGCAGAAATGTCCGTTTTCGCAAATGTAATCGGTGCACCAAGTGAGAAAGAAAATGCTTTCATCTATCGAAAACATTTTTATTCGATCAATGAACAAATAATTTGTGTCACAGCATCAGCAACATTGTGACACTAAATTGGCCTTTTGGCATTAGAGATGCCCACACTGTGCCCTACAAACAACATTTTCTCCTCCTTTCCACCTCTCCAACAGGAAACTTCTAGGCTACTTCACAGTTACTTTTCCGGTTTTCCTCAGAGTTTGCCATGATGTCTCAATCAATGAATATTCATTTAGGGCATTTCTCTGACTATTGATGGGCAAATATGGGCATGATATGAAGCCACAAAAGCTGCGCCACATTTAGAGTTCATTGTGATTTATTAAATACAAATATTTGGATTTAATGTCCTACGTTTGTCCTACGTTTCGTCCCTACGCCACTTCTGACGCAAATCGTATGCAAAGTTTTATACAGTACGGAGCAGGATTACTATTGCAATAACACATTATCAGTAGCGTAAAACTAACCTGTCTCACGACATTCTAAACCCAGCTCACATTGTCACGTAATCAATTTCTTCACACATTTTTAAATAATATTTGTATTCAGGTTCATATAGCCAGAGATGCATGTAGTTTGTCTTATGTTGGCATAAAAAAGAGGTAGTAATAAACGTTAAATACAAAGTCCCAAACACAAATAAGCATGCTTTCAGCATCGCCAAGGTAACATGATAAAGTGCAGTCCCATTCCCGTTTACGCTATTTTGTGCCCTCCTTGCACTTAATCACTTACCAGGCGATGTCAATTTAGTCTCTAAGGGTTCAGGGATTAGGGTTTAGGGCAGACATTGGAATTGGAAAGAAGTAGAAGTTGAAATACCCCAAATGTCTAACTGTTGTTTTTTATTCACGTGCATAATGACGCAATACGTATATCAAGATGTGCACATGATTGGATCCTTGTCACAACGACTTTAGCCCTCAAAATGTCCGCTAAAAAAAGAAAGGTAGATGCTAAATGCAGGGTTTTCAACAAAAATTGGACTGCTAAGTATTTATTTACTGAAGCCAGAGGTAAAGCTGTGTGTCTAGTTTGCGGGGAGCAGATTGCCTTGTTTAAAGAATACAATGTGAGTCGGCATTACGAGGCGAAACACGCAGAGAAATATAAAAACTTGACTGACACAGGAAGGGTGCAGACATCGGACATTGTACAAATGTGTTGCAGACCTTGCATTCTTTAACACTGTTTTGGAAGGTGTGTATTAGTGGGCTGGGCCAGAGTGGTTAATTTTACTGAACCTCATGTCCTTTCCTTTGCTCTGTCACCTGATAGTCTGTGAATTCCTCTCTCATCTTATCCTGTTTCAGCCTCAACTGAGGGAACAGGGCCCCTAACCTTTCCACTGTAAAGTAAAACAAGTGTTTGACTGAACATTGCAGATCTTAACAAGTATCAAGTATACTGTGCCAATTATTTGTTTGGTTATCAATGGGGAACTGTCCCCAGAGGATGTTGTTATGATGCGATGTAAAGCCCTTAGAGACAAATTGTTGGTAAAAATTGGCTATACACTGCCTTGCCTTGCCTAACATCAATAGGCTTTATGCACAGCTGCACTACTTCCTGAACTTAAGCCAGCTCTTTCATTCCCTATCTTACATTATTGGACAAACGGATTAATCCAGGTGTGTCTGACCATTGATAGGGTGGTTGCTAGGGTAAGTAGTGGAGCTGGGCATAAAGCCTATTGGAAACTCTTTCTATTATCTACCTGTCCCTGGAGTTATGTTAAGACGGGCTGCAGGACTTTCAGGTCCCTCAGGAGTGGATGGTCAAGGGGAAAGGAGGAAGCTTCTCATAGTTCTACAACAGCATAAGAGTGAAAAAATACATTAGTGGTAGTATTTTTAGGCACACTACAGCTTATACTCTCATACTGTCAAAAGATGATATCATAATATAACTACTGGTAATATACTCACTGAAAGATTTTCTTCTCGGCTGACACAGGGAGCTCAGCGCTTCTCATGAATTTCTTTGTGTCTGCTCCGATAAAGAGATCTTCATCAGCCATCTGATGTCCATCTCCATACTCCACCTCCCTGAGAGGTACTGCCCTGGCTGGTATGAGGTAGCCCAGGATCCTCTTCATCAGCCTGCACATCTCCTCTTCAAGTCTGTGAATGTGTACTCCCTCTGACTGCAGATAATATCAATGGTCACAACAAAGTGAAATAAGAATGCTACAATAAGCACAGACATTAAATTATATACTATTATTCACTCATTCATTCAAGATAATTGACACCCACCTGGAAGGCAATGTTAAATTCAGATAAAGGCTTTAGGGCAGCACTCAGGAACAGGAAGTAGGTCTTCACGATTGGATCACGCAGATGGCTTGCCAGATCACGCACTTTAACACTCCTCTCCACCTCTTCATTGACTGTTAAAGTAGGCCTACAGTACATAGAAATACAGAGTGGCAATACATGGTTAAAATAGAAATATAGCATAGTAAACTGTGTAGATATCTGCTGAGTGGAGTTACCATCCTACCTGTAGTGCATCCCATTGGTTCAGCACCCTCTGGATGCAGGTTAACATACTCAGCCATCTGGTGCTGCAGTACCTGAGGAGCTTCAGGTGGTCTGAATCAGTGAAGTCTACAAACTCTTTGTAGATTTCACATCTTTTTGCACTGAGAGATAAAAAATGACTCTGTTAGTGGTTGGAATTGTGAGTGAGTGAGTGTGTGAGTGAGTGTGTCTGTAAAGAATATGAACTGCAGGCCTACTAGGCTACCTTGTTCATGAGTTAGCCACATGCAATGTTGTTACATTGTAACACACACAACATTAGGCGAGGAAATAGCAGGCCGATATGAATGCATTTACCTTTTATCAAAGTGGGTGTATATCCCCACCAGGATGTCTTCCACTGGTACCTGGGCTGCTCTGATGCCACAGCCAGTGGCCAACTGTACCAGGTGGCAGATGCAGCCAAGGTCCTGGACTTCGGGCTGGCTGGTCTTCAGTCTGCTGATGACCGAGTTATGGCGGCCTTTCATAACACTCGCATTATCAGAGTTAAAGGCAATCAGGTTATCCCATGGGATGCCTCTTTTTCTATTGGAATCAGGAAAAAATGCCACAAACGTCTCAGACAAAATGTAAGGTTGTAATTAAATGCAATCTACTAAACATGTCAACAACACAGTGCAGTTCCCCTTACCTTAATGCTTCACTAAGCTTTTCATACAGATTTTCTGCATTTCCTACATTGCATATAGGCATCTCCAGGAATCTTGGAGCGACCTGCAGAGTGGCCTCATCATAGAGTCTAGTCAGGATGACGAATTCTTTGTCTGTTTTTCTGTTGTTCGATTCGTCGCACATCAGTGAAAAGGGCTGAGATCGGCATGTTTTGGCCAACTCGTCCTCTAGTTCTGCTGCTATGGCACCTGTTGAGTGTCCAGTAATTAGCTAGTAATTTAGCGTACACCATGCATGCCATGGGTTAACTTAATGCTCATATGTTAGAATATTCAAACACATTTCAAACCCATTTTATACCGTTTTAGCAAACGTACAGTAGCCCAGCAGTAATAAAGATAGGTAGGTATGGTTGGTTAGCTAACTTACCTTTGATGATTTGAGTAGCCTTAGTTTTTCCCGTTGAGTATTTTCGTGCAATAGCAGAGTCCGGGAACATGTCAGCAACACACTTGTTGAAGTCGTCGTGGAAGGAAAAAGGAATGTTGTTTTTGGCACACAGCATTGCCATTTTTACCTCTGCACGTGTGACCTGGTCTGCCTCGGTGGCATTTCTCGTCCTGAATGCCGACATCCCCTGGGCATGTTTTTGTGCCTCTAGCCCGCGCTTGTGCTTAGCGGATTTCTCGTGCTGACATACATCATTCCTTGGCTTTGTGATATCCCACAAAATCGCTAAAAACAGCAAGCTGTTCTCAGAGGGGGAGTTTGTTAGTATTGATGTTGTTACTAAAACAGTAAACTTCATCAGGGCACGAGCATTGAATCACAGAGTTTGTCGCACATTAGGAGGAGCATGAGGCTGAGCATCGTGACATCGGCTACCACACGGCTATCAGATGGCTCAGCCCGGGCAAAGTGGTAAAAAGAGTTTGGGACCTGAAAACAAAGATTCAATAGTTTTGTGAGAAGGCAAAGACTTCCCAGAGCACTCAGATATATAATGGGTGACAGATTTGGCATTTGCTGTTGATGTGACTGATGAATGAACTGAACACCAAGCTGCAAGGCAAGGGCCTTTTTGTTCATGAAATGCACAGCCTGGTGAAGAATTTCATGACAAAGATGCAGTTTCTTTCAAGCCAACTGGAGAGCAACACTCTCACTCACATGCAAACCCTGAAAGAAGTCACACCATCAGCTGATCACCTCCGCAGGTACTCATCCATATTGGGAGCATTGCATGGTGAGTTTTCAAGGCGATTTGAAGACCACCGAAAAAACAAGGATGAAATGCACCTGATTTCCTCTCCCTTTACCTGCAGTGTGGATAATGCACCCAGTGATGTTCAGCTAGAACTCATCGACCTGCAATCTGATGCAGTACTGGCAGAGCACTTTTAGTCAGGATCTTTGCTGGATTTTTACTCTTCTCTCAAGGAGAACTTTCCAAAAATGAACTGACATGCTCAGAAGATGTTGGTTCTCTTTGGCTCTACTTACATATGTGAACAAACATTTTCAATTATGAAGTTTACGAAATCCAGGTATAGATCCTCTCTCACTGATGATCATCTGTCAGCTGTGCATCGCATCTCCACCTCAGACATTCAACCTGACTTTGATGCACTCGTTAAAGCCCAGCTAGACTAGACTAGATTTCTCTCACTGAACAAGAAAAGAGAACTTAAAGGGATAGTTCACTTTGGAAAAAAAGTTTTTGATATGTTTTAGCTTACCTCAAGGGCATCCAAGATGTCTTTGTTTCCGCAGTAGTTTCAATTTTTTAATTTTAGGTAAAACTGTTCTTGTCTGTCAGTGAAATAATGCAGGTCTACGGTCACTTGAGTCCCCACCTCAAAGAGCATGCACAGAGAAGTCAAAATTAAACATGATTTAATTACTCATAAATGTAAGTACACATTGATGGCCTAAGACCAGTGGGTGGTGAGTCGTGTTGTGGTAGCAAGCTGTATATCGTGTATTGACAACGCAGGGTAGGTGCTGCTAGAGAGTGAGGCAGTGGCTCAGTGGTTCATGTAGGTTGTCTACAAACCGGAAGGTTGGTGGTTCAATCCTCGGTTCCACCTGACCAAGTGTTCCAGGTGTCCATGAGCAAGACACCTAACCCCACTGCCGACGAGCTGGATGGCGCCTTGCATGGCTGCCGTTGCCGTCGGTGTATGAATGTGTGAGTGAATTGGTGAATTGTGAGGCAACATGTAAAGCGCTTTGGTGGCCCCTGGGTCTATATAAATGTAGTCCATTTACCATTTAATGGCCGGAGTGGGAGGAACTGTATTTTTTGTGGAACGAAATGGGAAGCCTTTCTGCTTGATTTGCGAGACTTCGCTATCGCATTTTAAAGCATCAAACCTGGAGCGCCATTTCACCACAATCCATGCTAACATCGCCCAGGATTTCCCCGAAGGCAGTGAACATTGCAAGCACAAGGTAAACACGTGAAATGGCAGTCAGAGAAGCAGACTCAGCTTTTCGAAACTTCGCAAAGCACTCAGAGACACGTTAGCATCATATCATGTAGCATGGAACATTGCTCGTGCCAAAAAGCCATACAGTGAAGGGGACTTTGTGAAGACTTGTCTCAAAGATGTAATTGCTATCCTCGCGCCTGAAAATGACAATTTAAAGCGCTCTGTGTCCGACCAGCAGCTGTCACAGCAAACAGTTGAACAGAGAATATAGGATATTAACAACTCCATTGAAACACAGTTACATACGGACCTTGAGAAATGCCTGTATTTCATCATTGCTTTGGATGAGAGATTCAAGATAAGCCTCAGTTGGCAATATTTGCACGGTCTGTGTCAGAAGACTGCACAATTAAGGAAGAGCTCCTTGACATTGTGCCGTTAAAAAACAGGACCCGTGGCATCAACCTGAAAGAGACACTCATGACTGTTGCTGAGAAAGCACATTTGCCGTTGCCATCTATGTTAGGAGCTGCAAATGGCCTTGTTGGGCTGTGTAAAGCGGATGACCGTTTCCCGGATTTTTGGACATTTCACTGCATTATCCATCAAGAGCATCTGGTGTCTAAGAAGCTAAACTTGGACCATGTCATGAAACCAGTGCTAGAAATTGTGAATTTTATTCGCACTCATGCTCTCAATCACAGACAGTTCAAAAACCTCACAGTTGAACTTGATGAGGATCTTCCCAGTGATCTGCTTTTCCACTGCAATGTGAGATGGCTTTCAAGAGGGTAACATGCTTCCCGCTTTTTTGAAATGTTGAACCCAGTGAAGCTGTTTCTGGGAGAGAAACATAAGGAATATCCTCAGCTACATGACCCCCAGTGGATTTCAGATTTGGGGTTCCTGGTCAACATGCTGCATCATCTAAACAAACTGAATGTAGATCTGCAAGGAAAGTTAAAAAAATGCTGCCTGACCTGGTGCAAAGTGTTTTCACATTTGTCAACAAGCTCAAGCTATTCCAGACCCATCTTCAAAAGAGAGAGCTCACACATTTTCCCTCCTTGTTGATGGCAAGTGGAGGAGCAGCTGAGGTCTTACAAAAGAGCACTGCACGCTATGCGTTACAGGTACCAGGGCTGACACCACGTAAGCAGTGTATATGCTCTCTGAAACAGGAGAAATAAATCAGACAGGGAAAACTTTGCGTCCGTTCCTCATCTTGATCAGACAGAAAGAGAAAGAGAGGATTTATTAAACATTCACAATGTAAATCCTCCTCTTATTACATACACTTAATGACTTCTATGAAATAAAACACGTCTTCAACATAAAATACAATGTGTCTTTTCACCTTTCAGCAGAAACTGAGTTATAAGTTTTGGGTGATTTAATAAATCAAAATGACAATAACCACTGTTAATGTTTGGTTAACACTTACATATAAACATAGCTTATGTTACCACTTTTATGGTCCCTTTTATTTTATACATGAGTTGACAGACTTTTAACATAGTTTTTTCCAACTCTCAAATATATAACATTCGGTTTTAACATTTTACACAATATTTTACATTACCAAACAATTTTACTTTACAAAAATGTTCAAGGAGCCAAAAATAGAACTCTGTACGACGTAGCCTTGATAGCAACACGTGTCTTTTCCATGCACGACAATACGGCTATTTATCTATGTACATATATCCACATTTTCATAAAACAGTCTTTTCAGCGGATATTGAAAACATTCAGTAACATCTTAACATATTGCCCCTGCTGGTGAACCCACAAATTACTCCTAACCTCTATATAAAATATTTTAGTGCAAGGATAGTGGAAACGGGTTCATTACCCCTGGAAAAATGCTCAAAAACATTAATTATAACTATACAGAAAATACCACAAATGTGATGACAACTTTAGTGGGAATCACATATGCAACACTGGTTGAAAATCTGCAGCAGAGTTTTGAGGACAGATTCTGCAACCTGAGGGAAAAACGGCCACAGATCACATTCCTCATTAACCCTTTCACTGCTGAATCTGACTTTTTGAAAGCCCCTTTAGTGATAAATGAAGCAGCGTCCCAGTTGGAGATGATTGAACTTTGTGAAGATGATAGACTGAAATCTGTGTGGAGAGAAGGAACCAGAGAGTTCTGGAAAACAGTGCACACAGACAGATATCCCAATGTTAAACAGGCTGCACTCAAGCTAATGTCAATGTTTGCAGCAACATTTGTCTGTGAATCAATGTTTTCTACACTGAAACAAGTAAAGTCAAAACATTGTTCTGTTCTTACCGACAGACACATGAAAGAGTTGCTTCGAGTGGCCGCAACTGAGTACAAGCCATACCTGAAAAGGCTTGTGGATAACAAAGACTGCAAAGTTTCCCACTAAGTCAGTCTAGGTAAGAAAGAAACCTATAATACTGTTCTGCTTTGTATTATGACTGTCATTAGAACTGTAAGCTGCTGTTGTAGTGCAGGCGTGCATGTGTTGTGTGGCTCTTTGCTATGGTGCGTTTTTTTTGTTCTCTTAATGCTGGACTGGTTAGCCACCCCTGGACTAGGCCTTCTTTGGAGGCTGTTTAAATACTATGATTACACGATTGCCTCATCTGTTTCACATGACCTTCTTATTTCAACTTGTTACTGTCACGAACCTTGCTGGGTGAAGTGTGGACTATTACGTTTGTGGTCTTTAAATAAAGAAAAAATACAACGAACTGCAAAAATATATACACAGTAACATAAATCACAGTGCGCTTCAATAAGCTACTAATACTACTACTACTACTAATGACAAAATAGTTACCTCAATCAACAAACACTCACCTACATACAACATGTAACATGGAAATAATGCTAAGCTCAGTGCAACTGCACCCAGTGACTTACATACACATCCTAATTAACCAACTCAAACCATGTGTGCATCAGTGGCGTATCCAGGACATTTTTACAGGGGTGGCCAAGATGGGACATAAAGCTAGTGTGGGGTGGCCATATGTTCAATAAAGTAATGTTATGTAAACTGGTGGCCATATGTTCAATAAAGTAATGTTATGTAAACTTTCAATTTCAACTTTCATGAACAATAGTGGATTCTAATAATAGTGAAAAGTGCAATAGAGGTAGCTAGTTCTTGCTTTTGCTCATTCTCCTATTACAAAATGCTTTCACATAGGCCATAAGACTACAAGACAAGAGTTAAAGTCCAATGATGCCAACAGACCAAATATAATGCAACTTGTGAAAATTATACATAAACAGTTGTAACACAAACCAAACAAAACTTAACTACAAAAAATCAAGCCCATTAGACAAATTATCTTCTTACATCAGATGGATTCTCCTGTTTTGGTGATTAGTAGCAAAAAGTTTAATAATAATAATTCATTACATTTATATAGCGCTTTTCTTCCGGGAAACTCAAAGCGCTTTTTACATGAAAGGGGGAATCTCCTCAACCACCACCAATGAGCAGCATCCACCTGGATGACGTGACAGCAGCCATATTGCGCCACACACCAGCTTACTGGTGGAGAGGAGACGGTAATGATGAAGCCAATTAGTGTATATATGGGGATGATTAGGTGGCCATGATGGACAGAGGACAAGGGGCAGATTTGGCCAGGATGCCAGGGTTACACCCCTACTCTTTATCGATGGACATCCTGGGGTTTTTAATGACCACAGAGAGTCAAGGCCTCGGTTTAACGTCTCATCCGAAGGACAGTGCTTTTTTGACAGTATAGTGTCCACGTCACTATACTGGGGCGTTAGGACCCACACAGATGAGAATGCAGCCCATTCTGGCCTCACTAACACCTCTTCCAGCAGCAACCTGGTTTTTCCAGGTTTGACCAGGCTCAGCCCTGCTTAGCTTCAGTGGGCAACCAGTGTTGGGCTATAGGGTGATATGGCTGCTGGTTTAAGAAACTTGTCCATGTCACTTTGCTCTTCTAGCCTCAATGCTGAGAACACCCAGGTTGCTCAGTCTGTCATCTGACATTGTTGTGCGCAAATGGGTCTTGATGAGTTTAAGAGCTGAGAAGCTGGTCTCACATGCTGCACTGCTTACCAGGAGGGCTATGGCTATCTTGTACAGACGAAAAAGCTTGTGAAAAACATCCTTATGAGGTTCAAGGAACACTGCAAGTTCAACAACACTCGAAAAGTTTGGCATTCCACTTTGCTGCTTCCTTTGCAAAAGGTATATGTATACATATGCATATATATTTTTTACACTCACTGTAACGATGCTGGATGGGTGTAGTGCAGGTTGAGCCAAGTGCAGAGCCGTATGATCCGTTTAACGGGTATTATTTAATGACAAACACAAAACAAACCGTAAACGGCGAAAAGACTATACTGTGAAATGAAATCAAAGTGCGCAGATAGCGTCTTATACAAAATGTTCAACAACAACAGTAAATATCCCCACTCACCTCTAAAGCAACCGTGACATACAAACAATGCGAAGCAACGAGTGCACTGCTCGCGACCCTCTTATATCCCATTGATTACAAGCAGAAACAGCTGAGTGACAAAACATAAACAAGGAAGTGAATCACCGAAAGGTCTGTGTAGCCACGCCCCCACACCATTCGTGACAGTATCCCCCACTAAAAGGCTAGCTCCCCAGATAGCCGAACGAACTAACAAAAACCATAAGGGAGCAACAAGACAGAACCCACAGTCAAACCCAATGGGTTAGTCCATCAGGACGGGTCCCGTCCTTACAAGGCCCTGGAGGACCAACCGCCATGTTGTGTGGCTGAGTCCGCCGTCATGGGCGACGTGGTGGCGGCGGCCATCGTGAGCGCAGTCGTGGCGGCGGCCATCGTGAGCGCAGTCGTGGCGGCGGCCATCGTGAGCGCAGTCGTGGCGGCGGCCATCGTGAGCGCAGTCGTGGCGGCGGCCATCGTGAGCGCAGTCGTGGCGGCGGCCATCGTGAGCGCAGTCGTGGCGGCGGCCATCGTGAGCGCAGTCGTGGCGGCGGCCATCGTGAGCGCAGTCGTGGCGGCGGCCATCGTGAGCGCAGTCGTGGCGGCGGCCATCGTGAGCGCAGTCGTGGCGGCGGCCATCGTGGCGCAGTCGTGGCGGCGGCCATCGTGAGCGCAGTCGTGGCGGCGGCCATCGTGAGCGCAGTCGTGGCGGCGGCCATCGTGAGCGCAGTCGTGGCGGCGGCCATCGTGAGCGTCGTCGTGGCGGCGGCCATCGTGAGCGTCGTCGTGGCGGCGGCCATCGTGAGCGCAGTCGTGGCGGCGGCCATCGTGAGCGTCGTCGTGGCGGCGGCCATCGTGAGCGTCGTCGTGGCGGCGGCCATCGTGAGCGTCGTCGTGGCGGCGGCCATCGTGAGCGCAGTCGTGGCGGCGGCCATCGTGAGCGTCGTCGTGGCGGCGGCCATCGTGAGCGTCGTCGTGGCGGCGGCCATCGTGAGCGTCGTCGTGGCGGCGGCCATCGTGAGCGCAGTCGTGGCGGCGGCCATCGTGAGCGCAGCCGTGGCGGCGGCCATCGTGAGCGTAGTCGTGGCGGCGGCCATCGTGAGCGTAGTCGTGGCGGCGGCCATTCGTGGCGGCGGCCATCGTGAGCGTCGTCGTGGCGGCGGCCATCGTGAGCGTCGTCGTGGCGCGGCCTTCGTGGGCGGCGATGCGGCAGCCATCGTGGGCGGCGATGCGGCAGCCATTGTGGGCGGCGATGCGGCAGCCATTGTGGGCGGCGATGCGGCAGCCATTGTGGGCGGCGATGCGGCAGCCATTGTGGGCGGCGATGCGGCAGCCATTGAGCGCTGGCGGGACGACGGTAGCCATCTTGGGCGCTGGCGGGACGGCAGGAACCATCGTGGACGCTGGCGTGACGGCGACCATCTCAGGCGCAAGCGTGGTGGCGACCATCTCAGGCGCTGGCTCCTGTAAATCCAGCCATGTCCTCCACCACGTCCTAATAATGGCCGTGGGCTGGTCATCCAACCCCTCCGGGGGTTTTTCTGTCCCTGTCGTCGGCGGCAGAAAAGGGTCTTCCCACGGCGGGGGTAGTGGCTGTAGCTCCAGGGGTTTTCCTCCCCCTGTCTGCAGCCCCGGAGCAGTGGGTGGCCGTTCCTGCAGCATCAGGACCGTGGGTGTTCTCTCCGCGGTCCTCCCGGAACACCTCCTTAGCTCCCCCCCAAAAACCTTCTTGGGACGCCTTCGGGGTGCCCTCTTGCCTTCCTCCGGGAAGGACCGCGGACCCGATGTAATCAGCCCTGATAGCTGCATAGGTGGCTCATACCCGAAGTAAGCACGGAGGCGCCTATACTCCTCTTCGGGCGTCTCCGGCTTACCCCAGTCCCACTGCTCCGTGGTGCGACGGTGAGCTTCATACCTCGGAGCGCTATAGCTTGCCCCTCCGAGGAATCCACTCACCGTCCGGTTCTGCGGGCTTCTTGGGTGGCTTCGCATTCTGTAACGATGCTGGATGGGTGTAGTGCAGGTTGAGCCAAGTGCAGAGCCGTATGATCCGTTTAACGGGTATTATTTAATGACAAACACAAAACAAACCGTAAACGGCGAAAAGACTATACTGTGAAATGAAATCAAAGTGCGCATATAGCGTCTTATACAAAATGTTCAACAACAACAGTAAATATCCCCACTCACCTCTAAAGCAACCGTGACATACAAACAATGCGAAGCAACGAGTGCACTGCTCGCGACCCTCTTATATCCCATTGATTACAAGCAGAAACAGCTGAGTGACAAAACATAAACAAGGAAGTGAATCACCGAAAGGTCTGTGTAGCCACGCCCCCACACCATTCGTGACAGTATCCCCCACTAAAAGGCTAGCTCCCCAGATAGCCGAACGAACTAACAAAAACCATAAGGGAGCAACAAGACAGAACCCACAGTCAAACCCAATGGGTTAGTCCATCAGGACGGGTCCCGTCCTTACAAGGCCCTGGAGGACCAACCGCCATGTTGTGTGGCTGAGTCCGCCGTCATGGGCGACGTGGTGGCGGCGGCCATCGTGAGCGCAGTCGTGGCGGCGGCCATCGTGAGCGCAGTCGTGGCGGCGGCCATCGTGAGCAGTCGTGGCGGCGGCCATCGTGGCGCAGTCGTGGCGGCGGCCATCGTGAGCGCAGTCGTGGCGGCGGCCATCGTGAGCGCAGTCGTGGCGGCGGCCATCGTGAGCGCAGTGTGGCGGCGGCCATCGTGAGCAGTCGTGGCGGCGGCCATCGTGAGCAGTCGTGGCGGCGGCCATCGTGAGCGCAGTCGTGGCGGCGGCCATCGTGAGCGCAGTCGTGGCGGCGGCCATCGTGAGCGCAGTCGTGGCGGCGGCCATCGTGAGCGCAGTCGTGGCGGCGGCCATCGTGAGCGCAGTCGTGGCGGCGGCCATCGTGAGCGTCGTCGTGGCGGCGGCCATCGTGAGCGTCGTCGTGGCGGCGGCCATCGTGAGCGCAGTCGTGGCGGCGGCCATCGTGAGCGTCGTCGTGGCGGCGGCCATCGTGAGCGTCGTCGTGGCGGCGGCCATCGTGAGCGTCGTCGTGGCGGCGGCCATCGTGAGCGCAGTCGTGGCGGCGGCCATCGTGAGCGTCGTCGTGGCGGCGGCCATCGTGAGCGTCGTCGTGGCGGCGGCCATCGTGAGCGTCGTCGTGGCGGCGGCCATCGTGAGCGCAGTCGTGGCGGCGGCCATCGTGAGCGCAGCCGTGGCGGCGGCCATCGTGAGCGTAGTCGTGGCGGCGGCCATCGTGAGCGTAGTCGTGGCGGCGGCCATCGTGAGCGTCGTCGTGGCGGCGGCCATCGTGAGCGTCGTGGCGGCGGCCATCGTGAGCGTCGTGGGCGCGGCCTTCGTGGGCGGCGATGCGGCAGCCATCGTGGGCGGCGATGCGGCAGCCATTGTGGGCGGCGATGCGGCAGCCATTGTGGGCGGCGATGCGGCAGCCATTGTGGGCGGCGATGCGGCAGCCATTGTGGGCGGCGATGCGGCAGCCATTGAGCGCTGGCGGGACGACGGTAGCCATCTTGGGCGCTGGCGGGACGGCAGGAACCATCGTGGACGCTGGCGTGACGGCGACCATCTCAGGCGCAAGCGTGGTGGCGACCATCTCAGGCGCTGGCTCCTGTAAATCCAGCCATGTCCTCCACCACGTCCTAATAATGGCCGTGGGCTGGTCATCCAACCCCTCCGGGGGTTTTTCTGTCCCTGTCGTCGGCGGCAGAAAAGGGTCTTCCCACGGCGGGGGTAGTGGCTGTAGCTCCAGGGGTTTTCCTCCCCCTGTCTGCAGCCCCGGAGCAGTGGGTGGCCGTTCCTGCAGCATCAGGACCGTGGGTGTTCTCTCCGCGGTCCTCCCGGAACACCTCCTTAGCTCCCCCCCAAAAACCTTCTTGGGACGCCTTCGGGGTGCCCTCTTGCCTTCCTCCGGGAAGGACCGCGGACCCGATGTAATCAGCCCTGATAGCTGCATAGGTGGCTCATACCCGAAGTAAGCACGGAGGCGCCTATACTCCTCTTCGGGCGTCTCCGGCTTACCCCAGTCCCACTGCTCCGTGGTGCGACGGTGAGCTTCATACCTCGGAGCGCTATAGCTTGCCCCTCCGAGGAATCCACTCACCGTCCGGTTCTGCGGGCTTCTTGGGTGGCTTCGCATTCTGTAACGATGCTGGATGGGTGTAGTGCAGGTTGAGCCAAGTGCAGAGCCGTATGATCCGTTTAACGGGTATTATTTAATGACAAACACAAAACAAACCGTAAACGGCGAAAAGACTATACTGTGAAATGAAATCAAAGTGCGCATATAGCGTCTTATACAAAATGTTCAACAACAACAGTAAATATCCCCACTCACCTCTAAAGCAACCGTGACATACAAACAATGCGAAGCAACGAGTGCACTGCTCGCGACCCTCTTATATCCCATTGATTACAAGCAGAAACAGCTGAGTGACAAAACATAAACAAGGAAGTGAATCACCGAAAGGTCTGTGTAGCCACGCCCCCACACCATTCGTGACACTCACACAACCATACATATGTACAAACATACATACATACACACACACGTGTGTTTGTGTGTGTATTTATGTATTATGCACATTTTGTTATTCTTCTTCTGTTTTTTACAACTTATGTATTATGCACATTTTGTTATTCTTCTTCTGTTTTTTACAACTAAATATTATTCTTGTATGGTGATGTTTCAGACAGTTGTAAATGTATAACTGGAGTGACAAACAACTTGAATGTGAGCCTACATGGTGAATTCAAACTATCTAAGCATGACTTACCACACTGTGCAGGGGGAGCTGACTGCTCTTCATCACTACTGCTGTTGTACCTATTCTTCTGACTTGACTGAGCCTTTTCACTGCTGCTGGTGAAATCTGTGGCTTGCTCTGACTCTTTTATTTTATCGTTGTTGCTGTTGTAATTGTGTGACTGACTATTGCCGTCCTCGCTTCGGCTTGTGCACGGTGTTTCACGGAGTCCAACCGGCAGAAGGTGCAGCCGTGCTCATCTCATGGGTGGGTCACCTGACCTGCATGGCCAAACGTTCGCTGGCGCTGAGCAGAAATCAGCTCTAACATCCTCAGTACGACCTTTACTGTGTTAGTTAAAAATTTAAAACTGTCCCTAAATGAGTGTGATTAGATGTGAGCTGTCATCATTGATTGACAGCATTTCTTGTGTTTACGAACTTGACCAACTACCTATCAGATCTGGGGGGGTAGCCATAGGGGTGGCCAATGAGCTTTTTGTTAGTTGGCATTGGTTGTATTCAGGGCCTGAAGTTAACTTTTTTGGCCACCAGCACTGTGGCAGTTGGATTTTGCAATCCACCTGCCACAGTGTTTTTTTACCAGGCAAATTTCTTTTGTGCCTAAAATAAAGGTGAACGACTAAGAAAATGCTAAATAATGGTTCATGAACTTGTACAGAATACACATTAAAGTGCTGTCGAGTCATTAACCAACTTAACCAATCTCATTTATCACTAGACCTAAATAATGACTTAAAACTGTATCTGACCTGGTGTGGCAGGCGTTTAGAATAGAAAATAACATAAATACATACAGCCAATCATCTCACTGAATGTCTCATTTATTTAGTTAACACCGAACTGCAATCCATTAGTCACTTAAAATTTTAGATTAACAATAAACATAACATTTATATCAAAATACTATTTTATAAGTTTGTTTCTTTTCAAGACAAGAGTGTAATATTTTCACTATTTTGACTGAATAACATTTAGATAAACAACAACAACAATCATAATACTTAACAGAAACCAAACCATATCGGACTATAATGTTAAGGTCAGGCAACCCCTTTCACAAAGCATAGACTGAGGGCTCCGAGTCCTCAAAAGGGGAGGAGGAGCAGACACTCCCCTCTGCTTCGTCCACTTCCTCCACCACTGCAGCAGCTGGGTTTTCCATGAGGTCTGGTCTCCATGACCTCAAACTGCTCGCATGACACAGCTTGACCGCTGGGCTTGGGTCAAAATCTTTTATTGACGGAGAGGACAGATGGACCATGAGCAGGTCAGACAGTGTCTCACACTTGAGACTAGAACGCCAGTCAGTCTTCACCATCTTCATCACACTAAACACACGCTCACAGTCTGCTGTGGATGCTGGCATGCATAGCACCAGATCCACAAGGTCCAGGATGTCAGGGCATGATCCCCTCAGCTTTCGGTTGGCTTCAGACCAGGTGAGTCTCTCCAAAGTCGTTGGCTCCTTGTAGAGATAGGACTTGACAATGGTCCACTGGTCTGGGATCAGATCAACATCAACTCCAGCAGAGATCAATACTGGCCTGAAGTGATCTATGAGCCTCTCCACCTCTGAATCGCCAAAGTCTGAGATAACATATGAAAAGAGGAAGTTTGAACTCTTTAAGTTTTTGTTTGTTTCAAGACAAGAGTAATGTTTTGACCATTTTGACTGAAATATTTACAGTTTGATGGTTCTGATTTCATTGCAACGAATTGCAACTATTGTTCTAAAGCTCTGTGATTTTGTTGTGTATATACAGTAATACCTGTGCTATTTTTTAAATTAAAGATGCTTACCTGCATTATTTTCATTAGGCCATTGTTGGAAGCTCACAATCTTCGTATTGCTCAGGATTCCTGACCCGACATCACTAAACCTGTTGTCCATGCTTTCTGACAGCTTGTCCAGAAGTTTGTCTTTGTTAGCCATTGTGGTGGATTTTCAGTTCATATACATGTTTAGAAAAGTAGTTTGCTTACATAATTCGGTTGTTACAGTATTTGTTTACATTTGGGTATATATCTGTTAAACTTCATATCATTTTAGTATAATTAGTTATAAACACACAAGGTATTTTGGTAAAGGAGAAGAACAGACCTCTCCAGCGACACCCCTCCCCCATACATTCCAATGGGCCTTGGGGAAACAAAAGGTTCGACAGAGGTGTGATATTGGATCCTGCCTGGGTGGGGTTAACTGATAAGAATGACTAGGAATATATTGATTGGTCATTGAGGGTGAACTGGGGGATGGGTCGATGTTTCTGACTGGTCTAAAGTTGGGGTATTAAAGCGGTTGAGGCCATGGAACTGTCTCTTCCTGCCTTCGACTAGCGCTGGTCAAATGCGAGAGGGCATATTGCTGTGGGGTTGTGAAGCAATATTAATGTAAATAAACCATCTGAAAAGGTAATCCGTTCGACTCGTGTATTTCACTCATTTTCTCTACCATAAATTGGCGTTGTCGAGCAGTAGAAGTGAGGAATCAGTGGACTCAATTCAAATCCGGAAGCGGTCGTCTGGCCGACAGTTGTGAACGCTTACGTCCAGAAATACACAGGCTTGCCGGCATCAGTTAATTGGGGTAAGGTGATTATTTATTTATTTCGCCATAGTTTATACGTTTCTGTGTGCTTCAGGGCTGAAAGCGACACGGCTGGACGCCAGGCGAGGTAAAATACACAACCATATTTGAAAATAATGCACTGACTCACTTAAAAACGGATCTGCGGTGTAGAGAAAAAAGAGTACCTTGAGACTGCGGTTCTGGTTAAATGGTGCCATTTCGTTTGTTAAGTCTTAAATCCGTTAGCAAACTGTGTAGGCATACCTTAACTAAGTCTGCTTGGATGCTAATCGTCAGCAGGACTATATGCTATTGTATTCACATAATAATTTCGTGCTAGTTAAATACTACATGCTGCATTAACCGTGTGTTGTTTGTTATCTATTGTATGCTATTGTAGTCACAATCATTTCGTGTTAGTTAAATACTGCATGCTGCATTAACCGTGTGTTGTTGGCTAGCTGTTGCGGATGCTAAAAACACATGTGCTGTGTTGGCTAGATGTTGTAGATGCTAAAAACGCATGTGCTGTGTATGCTAGCTGTTGTAGATGCTAAAAACGCATGTGCTGTGTATGCTAGCTGTTGTAGATGCTAAAAACGCATGTGCTGTGTATGCTAACTCTGTTGTGGATGCTAAAAACGCATGTGCTGTGTATGCTAACTCTGGCTAGCTGGTGGGGTGCTAAACTGCATGGTCTTTTGTTAATTAGGCTAACCCATTAGCTACATTCTGTTGTGTTTAAATTTTCATTAGCTAATTCTGTACTGAAATCTGTTTAATTCCATTGGCTAACTTCTTCATTCCATTAGCAAACTACAGCATTAATGTTATATTGTGTGTTTAACTGTATGGTATATTAGCTAATGCTAATATATTTGTTAACCTTACTGTTTTTTCCCTGGTATTGCATTGGCTGGCCTTGTGCATAGTCTATGCGTACTGTACATGTGCTAATTTTCTTTCATTAGCCAAACCTTTCCATCCTTGTCTAATACTGCAATAAACGTTAGCTGGCCTTGTTTAGCATATTGCCAGATTGATGTAATATTGTTAGTAGGTCTCTATATTCGTTTTTTGCAGCAGTATTGTCTAGATGTTGTGCTAGTTGATTATCAGGCAGATATAACTGACTAGTCAGTTCTGGCAGTGCTTGTGTGTGTATGTGTATATTTTTTAGGATATGTTGTACTAGTTGATTATCAGGCAGATGTAATTGATTAGTCAGTTATCTGGCAGCGCTTGCGTATATGTATATATGGTATAACATTGTCTAGATATGTTGTACTAGTTGATTATCAGGCAGATATAATTGATTAGTCAGTTATTGGGCAGTGCTAGCGTATTTATACATATTTACATAATAGGTTGTGGTGGAGTAATTGTAAGAAATTCTGTGAGTTGTGGACTCTTTTGTTGTGGTTTTGTGTCACGGTTAAAGTTGTAAAATTGTGTATTTAATTTAGGCCTCTAGCCACTTGGTAGAGAGTGATTCGGGAAAACGTATCAACTGCCAAAGACATGTTATCTTGATCCGAACATTTTTGCCTAAAGTAATTATTTCATGCCATTTTGTAACCAGGCGTCCATTTCGTTTCTAGGCAGCCATTTTGTAACCAGGCAGACATTTTGTTTCTAGGCATCTAGGCCTTGTAACTCTCGCGCTGCCCATACACTAACTCTCTTCGTTTGGAGTATTCGGGGAGTGTTCTGTTGCTGAACAGAACTCGGTGGGGGTACATAATTCAATAGTATCTGTTGTGGCATTAAGTTTTTAGTGTTGTAAGTGACCTTGATACACTCACTTAGACTCACACAGTCTCACACTCACACACAGTCTCACACTCACACACAGTCTCACACTCACACACAGTCTCACACACACACACAGTCTCACACACACACACACACACACACACAGTCTCACACACACACACACACACACAGTCTCTCACACACACACACAGTCTCTCACACACACACACAGTCTCTCACACACACACACAGTCTCTCACACACACACACAGTCTCTCACACACACACAGTCTCTCACACACACACACACACAGTCTCTCACACACACACAGTCGCTCACACACACACAGTCTCTCACACACACACAGTCTCTCACACACACACAGTCTCTCTCACACACACAGTCTCTCACACACACACAGTCTCTCTCACACACACAGTCTCAGTTAATTGCACACACACTTAGTATGCCACTCTACAACATGCAGACTAATACAGAGACTAAGTTGGAACATATGGTCAGCCTCCCCCCCTTGACTTGGATTGTAAGTTTGAACGAGCAGGATGGCAAACTATTGATAGTGTGGAGTAGGGAGTTAAGTAGTAAATTAAAAAAGGTGAAAGCCGAGGTCCAGTGGCCGAAAGATGCTACATGGTACAAGGTGGTCATATTAGCTGTCAGTACATGGTTGATTATGCAGAGGAAGGAAGTTTCAAGGCATTGTTGGAAATGTACGCATAGGTTACACGGAATGAATAAGTATGTGGAATACAGGACGATTTGGGGCAACATGGTGGGACAGACGCTGGCTGTAGGTGACATTACGTGTTTGCTGATAACATCATTAACAAGAGAGGAGATGGTGGACGCGTTGGCGGCCAGTGGTGTGACTGAAGGCACTCAGCTGTTTTATGGTCAGGACGATCGATATCGCAATCCCCTGTGGAGGTCTCTGAGACCAACCCGAGCCTCCACCCTAACAGAACACTGTGAGACCCGGCTCCATGAACAGACCCAGCAATGGCTGGACACTGCTACTGAATCAGTGACAACTGACCCAAAGACAATGCAGACTCAGCTCTTCCGAGGGGCAGTGGTGGACACCCCTCCTGGAGGCATACAAAACAAACTGGCCAACGTTCCAGGCTTGGACATGATGTCCATGGGCAGAAACACTAAAGCCCACCAAGAGACCAAGAAGGCCCAGGATAAACAAGGACCTGAAGTCACCAGAAAACTGGCCCGAACCAGCCTTGAGCAGACCAAGAAACAAAAAGGGATGCGTGTTGTGAAGTCCAGTCCTGAAGACAGTGATGAGGCCAGAAGTCATGGCTACGCCCGAAAACGCTCTGACACTCCTAGCCCAGCACAACCTATTGTACAATTGATACAGGGGCCTAGACAGACTGACTGCGATAAAACTAAATGCAGACCACGGAAGAGAGGTAAACGAGGGGCACGGTTCAAGGGGAAATATGAGGGCATGACTTGTTGGGGTTGCAGCAAAGAAGGACACGTCCGTAGGAACTGCCCAACTAGCCCGTGGCCAGATACCGAAGGTCAATACTAGGAGGTTGAGGAGGGTCCTGCTTAGGGTCAGTGTGCGTTGTTGGCAGTAGACGGTGAGCTAGAACCGTTAATAGATTGTAAGGTTATTTACGGACAGTTAAAATGCTTGATTGATTTAGAACCTTCATGTGTTTCACTGGCGCACTCACATACATGGGTTTGTACATATATAGATATATTCAGATGTTGCCTGGGATGTCGTTATTTAGTTCTAGATTTGTGTGTGCATTTATGATGGTAAGTAGAGGGGGAGTTGTGGTTGACGTTGATTGAGTTGGGTTAATATAACTATATTTCTAGGTTGTCTTGGATTTGGTTGATTATTTCATCTTATAAGATAGCGCTGTGTTTACAGAAGGTGCTGCTTGTGTTTTAAAGAACAGAGCCTGTTGATTAAGTTAAAGTATTGATTCCATCGTGTTTTTTTAGTTTACTTTGTACAGTTGCGTGACTAGGTTAATATATAGAGAATTGTTTTTCATACTGTTATTGAGTGCCTGGGTTAATCTATTTTTTCCGTACTACTTTCTATAGTTTTGAGCGTTGAGACAACATTCTGTGTCATGTTTTTTATATTCAATCATAGAGTATCAATTCGTTTAATTGGATTAACATTAGAAGAGACTTTAACTATTCCTGTCAGAATATAAAATTCTTCTCAGTAAAAAGATTATTATACACGGAAGTAACTGAATTGGTTTTAAAATAATAACTAAATACATGCACATAGAGTCTTTCGAAAATAACCATAGTTTAAAAGAAACAAGCTTACCACCTGAACATCTCTCATCTCATCTCATCTTCAACCGCTTATCCGGGGTCGGGTCGCGGGGGTAGCAGCTCTAGCAGGGGACCCCAAACTTCCCTTTCCCGGGCAACATTAGCCAGCTCTGACTGGGGAATCCCGAGGCGTTCCCAGGCCAGTGTGGAGATATAATCTCTCCACCTAGTCCTGGGTCTTCCCCGAGGTCTCCTCCCAGCTGGACGTGCCTGGAACACCTCTCTAGGGAGGCGCCCAGGTGGCATTCGTACAAGATGCCCGAACCACCTCAACTGGCTCCTTTCTATGCAAAGGAGCAGCGGCTCTACTCCGAGTTCCTCTCGGATGACTGAGCTTCTCACCCTATCCCTAAGGGAGAGGCCAGCCACCTTTCTGAGAAAACCCATTTTGGCCGCTTGTACCCGCGATCTAGTTCTTTCGGTCATGACCCAGCTTTCATGACCATAGGTGAGGGTAGGAACAAAGATTGACCGGTAGATCGAGAGCTTTGCCTTTCGGCTCAGCTCTCTTTTCGTCACAACGGTGCGGTGAAGCGAATGCAACACCGCCCCCGCTGCTCCGATCCTCCGACCAATCTCCCGCTCCATTGTTCCCTCACTCGCGAACAAGACCCCGAGGTACTTGAATTCCTTCACTTGGAGTAAGGACTCATTCCCTACCCGGAGTAGGCACTCCACCGGTTTCCTGCTGAGAGTCATGGCCTCAGATTTAGAGGTGCTAACCCTCATCCCAGCCGCTTCACACTCGGCTGCGAACCGATCCAGTGAGTGCTGAAGGTCACCGACCGATGAGGCCATCAGGACCACATAATCCGCAAAAAGCAGTGATGTGACCATCAGCCCACCGAACGGAACCCCTCCCCCCATGACTACGCCTTGATATCCTGTCCATGAATATTACAAACAGGATTGGTGACAAAGCGCAGCCCTGGCGGAGGCCAACCCCCACCTGGAACGAATCCGACTTACTGCCGAGGACACGGACACAGCTCATGCTTTGAGCGTACAGAGATTGGATGGCCCTGAGAAGAGACCCCTCACCCCATACTCCCGCAGCACCTCCCACAAAGATCCCGGGGTACCCGGTCATACGCCTTCTCCAGATCCACAAAACACATGTAGACTGGATGGGCATACTCCCAGGCCCCCTCCAGGATCCTTGCGAGAGTAAAGAGCTGGTCCGTGGTTCCCGGCCAGGACGAAAACCGCATTGTTCCTCTTCAATCTGAGGTTCGACTATTGGCCGAACCCTCCTTTCCAGCACTTTGGAGTACACTTTACCAGGGAGGCTGAGGAGTGTGATACCTCTGTAATTGGCACACACTCTCTGGTCCCCTTTTTAAAGAGGGGAACCACCACCCCGGTCTGCCACTCCTCTGGCACTGTCCCAGACTTCCATGCAATGTTGAAGAGGCGTGTCAACCAAGACAGCCCTTCCCCACCCAAAGCTTTTAGCATTTCTGGACGAATCTCATCAGTCCCTGGGGCTTTGCCACTGTGGAGTTGTTTGACTACCTCAGCGACTTCCCCAGGGAAACTGACGATGACCCTCCATCAGCCTCCAGCTCTGCCTCTGTACTAGAGGGCGTGTAGGTCGGATTCAGGAGCTCCTCAAAATGCTCTTTCCAGCGCCCGATCACATCATCAGTTGAGGTCAACAGTGTCCCATCCTTACTGTACACAGCTTGGATGGTTCCCGTTTTCCCCTTCTGAGGTGCCGAACGGTTTTCCAGAAGCATTTTGGTGCCGACCGAAAGTCCTTCTCCATAGCTTCTCCAAACTTCTCCCACACCCGCTGCTTTGCCTCTGACACGGCAGCGGCTGCAGCCCTCGGGCCTGTCGGTACCCTGCAACTGCCTCCGGAGTCCCCAGGGCTAGCATATCCCTGAAGGCCTCCTTCTTCAGTCGGACAGCTTCCCTGACCACCGTGGTCCACCACGGTGTTCTAGGGTTACCACCCCTTGAGGCACCTAGGACCTTGAGACCACAGCTCACCGCCGCAGCTTCAGCAATAGAAGCTTTGAACATTGCCCACTCAGGTTCAATGCCCCCAACCTCCACAGGGATGCCTGAAAAGCTCCGCCGGAGGTGTGAGTTAAAGATCTTTCGGACAGGGGCCTCCTCCAGACGTTCCCAGTTCACTCGCACTACCCGTTTGGGCTTACCTGGTCTGTCCAAAGTCTTTCCCCACCCTCTGATCCAACTCACTACCAGATGGTGATCAGTTGACAGCTCTGCCCCTCTCTTCACCCGAGTGTCCAAAACATGCGGCCTTAGATCAGCCGATACGATTACAAAATCGATCATTGACCTTCGGCCTAGGGTGCTCTGGTACCATGTACACTTATGCGCCTCCTTATGTTCGAACATGGTGTTTGTTATAGACAATCCATGACTAGCACAGAAGTCCAATAACAAACGACCGCTCGGGTTTAGATCAGGAGGCCGTTCCTCCCAATCACGCCTCTCCAGGTGTCTCCATCGTTGCCCACATGTGCGTTGAAGTCACCCAGCAGAATGATGGAGTCCCCTACTGGAGCCCTATATAGGACTCCCTTCAGGGTCTCCAAGAAGGCTGAATACTCCGAACTGCTGTTTGGTGCATAAGCACAAACAACAGTCAGAGTTTTCCCCCCCACCACCCTTAGGCGTAGGGAGGCAAACCTCTCATCCACCGGGGTAAACTCCAACACCACCGTGCTCAGACGTGGGCTCGTGAGTATCCCCACACCAGCCCGCCGCCTCTCACCCTGGGCAACTCCAGAGAAGAACAGAGTCCAACCCCTATCCAGGAGTAAGGTTCCAGAGCCACGGTTGTGCGTAGAGGTAAGTCCCACCAGATCCAACTGGTATCGCTCCACCTCACGCACAAGTTCTGGCTCCTTCCCCCCCAGTGAGGTGACGTTCCACGTCCATATAATGTCAAGAGGCCTGTTCTAGGACTCGTAGTTTTGCACTGGATGTCCAACATAAATACATCACAACGGCTAACTAAACTGCAGAATAACGTCTTAGAAGCAGATCAAGTTCAGTGTTACAGTCAAACCATGTAAGTTCATTGGCATTAGGCTCATATTTATAATATATGGGTGCATGTAAAAACCATCAGTATAGGGAGGATCTACCCTGAACAGTCGAATAGTAATGTTTTAGAGAGGATAAGAACATCAAATAGGTTTTCAGAGACAGAGTAGGACAGAATTACAGCAGAATGAGAGAGGTTAAATTTAGGGGTGCTGCCGTAGTCATGTAATAGATTTGTTTTTACACTCACCAAGCTAAACTAGACTAATGGAACAATTAATTTAAGAACATAGGAACTAGGTATAAGAAAATAACTCATGTGTGATCTAAGTTAAAGACAGTAAAATCCATTTTACACACACAATAAAATACATTATTACAAGTTGAGTACTAAGTAACTATCTGCAAATAGAATAAACAGCAACTAAAAGTTCAGAGATGTCTCGTTGTGTTGGGTTGAAGTAAATAGTGGTAGAACTTTCTGTAAAGTATGATTAGGTGAGCATGAGGAAGTGTTAAAGTAGAGGGCTAACGAGTGACAAGGGGAGGGGGTTGTCTGCCCCCAGGAAGGAGGAGGAAAGGTTTATGAAAGTTGAAAAGGTTGGTGACAGGTCAGGTAAATATTGGGAGACTTTAATTGGATAATTGCTGTGTTGAGATAATTACTTACTATATCATAATACATAAGTTTAATAGGATAGAGTAGATCAGGAGATACGGATAGAAGGTTGGTAGGTAGCAAATCATTGTTGTCATAGTGGCAGCAAGAGGGGGTGATTATGTAGAGGGGGTATGGATAAAGAGTGATTATTAAAGTGCACTGCATGACACCTGAATATTTCGGAACCCGAGAGGTTCTATTGCAAGTTTGTTTCTAGATTTTGTTGCAATGATTACACCAGAAAAAGGTAAAGATACATGCTTGTGATACTTGATGGGTTTTCTCGATCGGTGGGGGCATTCCCTGCAGGTAAGCAAAGTGGTGGCTGAGGCATTAATGAGAGATATCATACCAAGGTTTGGTTTACCTAGTATTATTCAGTGTGACAACGGTCCTGGTTTTGTAGCTAACATTGTGAAACGTGTTGGTGGATAAGCTGTGTATTGTTGTTAAATATGGCACCTTATACCATCCTAAGTCTCAAGGTCCAGTCGAACAAATGAGTCAATTACTAAAAGAATCCTTTCCAAAATCTGTGCACAAACTAAATTAAATTGGGTAAGGGTCATACCGATTGCTTCATTGGGTATGCGGGATAATAAATTTACACAAGACGACCGTTGTGCAGACATGACTGTGGGGACATAGGTGGACTTGGACGAGTTAAGATGTGAAATTGAACAAGCCGGGCCTATCTTTGAAAAAGGGTAAGTATTTTGAACAAGAATGTTGAGGCTTAAGTTAATAAAACACTGAATTTGAATGGTAAACAATGTGAACAGCTTGAAACTGGTTTTAATAGATTACTAAAATAGGCTCATTAGTTTTGATTTAATTGGTACGGTTATTTTACGGTGTTCAAATTTTTCTTAACAATAGGAAAGTCTCATAGCCCACCTAAATGTGGTTTCTCAGAAAATATGGAGACTAAATCTGTAGTCGAGTATACTTATTGATGTTATTGGGACAATTTTTATAAATTAGCGAGGGGCTATAGGCTCATTTCAGTACTTCTAACAGGTGTTTGCTTGGTCTGGTAAGTGCGCACACCAGAAATAGTCTTCTGGGGCTCAAATCCTCCCTAGAGATGGCTTATCTGTTGACGGGTGAGAGTAGAGCGCCAGACTGGGTGAATGTTACCTGTATGAAGTGTTTTAAAAATAAAGTAGAAACTGTACTCTATATAGTAGGACTAAAATTAGATTCAATATAGGTTGTGTAAGGCAGTTCTGTTAAATTATTCAGGTTAGGATACCTCGCTTAAAGAACTGACGAGTTCATTAACGCATGCGAAATGCTAAAATTAGATATACTAGAATTTGTGTTTTTGTCTTCAATGTTGGTAACATTATGGGTAATTGTATGTTGAGTGTTAACCAGAAATTGTGCAAGTATGTTACTAACTGAAACTAGATCAGGAGAGACCCTGGAGGAGGAAGGCAGACCGAGGAAGTACGTGGTTGGTGGTGGTTTACACTTTACAGCAAGGTGGACTGGGAGACTGTGAGACGACCGAGGCGAAGGACCTAACAGGGTGATGACAGCTACCAAGATGGCGGTCCAGGTTGATGGTTTCCAGTTCTGGTATTACACATCACATTGCACCACGGGAAAATAAGAGCACCATCGAGTAGTTTCATTTAGTTGGTCGACCATAAGAGGGGGTGTTTGTGTTTAGTGTTTGTTTTGTTTATCAAGAGGGGGTGAATTGTATATCTGAGTTTTATTTGATAATCAAACAAACAGGACATTTTTAACATTTTCACTGAACTACTAGTGGTCAAGTGCACATAACACATTTAACATTTCATTTTAACACATTCAACTGTAGTGTCTTTGATAAAGTTTGTCTAATTGCACACTCTCTCCTACGCAGTATGGATTATAGACATCTTGGAAGGGATGTATGGGATGGGAAGCACCCTAAAATCGTAACTTGTGCGATAATATTATCTTTCATTTTATTTGGCTCAATATTCTTAGCTCCTTTTGATTGGGATGGACATAAAATAGATGCAAATAGGAATCAAACGTTAACTGTAAATAGGAAACATCAGGTTACACTTAATAGACCACGTAGGCATGTACATCCTGTCAATGATGCAATATTCCTGGAGGTTGGACAAGAGACAACCTTTGGTATAGAGATATGCTTTACTGGGTATAGAATATATTGGGGAACGTGCAAACCTAGACAATCATACATAGAATGTGACACAAAAGGTAGGACAATTAAGGAACTAACGCAAAGAGGTGTTTTCGTCTGTAAAAGTGAATGCCTGTATAACGACAATATAGTAGCCCACTCAGAGACACCAGGTCGGTATGGCGTTAAAGGAGGAAGCCCGCACGCAGAGGAAACCGGTAGATGGTTTGTGGCCAAAACTGTACATGGGGATTGCGTGTCAATTAGGATAACTGTAAATAAAGTAAAAGCAAAAGATACTGGGATGTGGAATGTGGGTTTCGACATAAAAGGGGATGATATTTTAATAAGATTCCAGGTATCAACCGAACCGATAAATCCAGTAATTAATAACAATAACTCAGTTGTACACATAGTGGAGGCTAAAACATTACAAGAACAATTAGGAGTTGAAACAGGATTCAAAGATTCTAATTCGTGGTTAGAGTGGATTAGGTATACCGTTAAAACAGTAAGCAAAAGTGATTGTTATGCATGTGGATCACCAAAACCAACTCTTATTACTACTCCATTTCCGTTAAATCAGAAAAACTCTAGGATAGGTTGGGCTTGCATGATATTATTGTTCGCGAGTAGCTCAACACCGGTTAATATAGACTGTTTAGATTTACACTACTTATACCCTAGGGTTACAGTACGGGAAAGAACTCCACCATTTCAGGTAGTAAAAGGACCTTACGGAGGAATGTCGGTAAGAGTCCTAAGTCACTGTTCAGATATGACTGATGTAACAACCACTGCCACTTGGGGTAAACTTATGGCCAACATTACCAACTGATTGGACGGGTACGTGCGCTCTAACACAATTAGCTATGCCACTTACAGTGATCACAGAATCTGAGGCTGGAGACCAAAAAACTTTAAATAGACACAGAAGGGGCATTGATGGTTCCTTCGATGATAAAATCTATTTAGATGCAATTGGGGTACCATCCACCCTAAAAATACGAATGACAATTCAGATTCAGCTTGATCACACACACACGTAGGCTACTAATACACTGTACTGTACACACACACAAAGCTAAGTTGTAACGATAACAGAGCAGTCATTGCACTGTGCTGTACTTTAGTCATCTACTACCCAGCTAGCAACGAAAAATCGGCACAACGTCGGCCCTATTGTGGCGCACCGGAACAGATTTCGTCAGCCCAATTCCGGGTGCTAGCTAACGTCAAAGCAGGTTGGCACTTACTCGCACATCCACACGTAGTCGGAGAAGGGTCTCATTTTCTTTCCGATTGCGTGGACGTTCCTAAACAGGAGCTTCATCCTCTCCAACTGCGCTGTTTTCATTGACGTCAGTGCCATGACCGCAACTGTCTGCTCTGGGGGAGCCGTCTTCCCCACTTTACAGCGGAGTGTGTGCAAGTGGCTGTTTGAGGACTCGTGGTCCTTAATTGCCTCTAACTTTTTTTGTCCCTTTTACGAATGGGTTTGACCTCGCTTTCTCAGAGCCATACATACGACAATCCCTACAGTGCATCTCCTCTGTTGTGACGTCGTAAACCAACCAGTCGCGAACCTTGAGTTCGCTTTCCACTTTCCACTTAGTATTAAAACGTCTTTTTTTTTTTTTTTAACCGTCCTCATCATCCTCTTTTTGTTGCTCTACAGCCGACGGCCTCTTCACGCCAGCTATATGCCGCCACATTTTGTTTCGAACGTCCAAGAAAATAGCGGGGCTTGCTTAACAAAAACAATAGGCTACGTGATTGGTCAACAGCACAACACAACGAATAGCTCGATGTTGTGTTGTCTTATTGGCTACCCGCCAACGTGGCAGGTAGATTGACAGTTTCATTGGCGGGTGCCAATTTCATGCCCTGGTTGTATTAGTCGCGGTTGGAAATCTATGAGGGGCCGTATAGGCCATAATTCAAACTCACCTCTCACATACACTACTGAAATGCTCTCACATACACTAATGAATGTTAAACCTCTCACATACACTACTGAAATGCTCTCACATACACTACTGAAACGCTCTCACATACACAACTGTAAATTAAACCTCTCACATACACTACTGAAATGCTCTCACATACACTACTGAAACGCTCTCACATACACAACTGAAAATTAAACCTCTCACATACACTACTGAAATGCTCTCACATACACTACTGAAACGCTCTCACATACACAGCTGAAAATTAAACCTCTCACATACACTACTGAAATGCTCTCACATACACTACTGAAACGCTCTCACATACACTACTGAAACACTCTCGCGTACACTAGTCAAACACTCTCACATACACTAGTGGAAATTAAACCTCTCACATACACTACTGAAATGCTCTCGCATACACTAGTGAAACGCTCTCACATACACTAGTGAAACACTCTCGCGTACACTAGTGAAACGCTCTCACATACACTAGTGAAACGCTCTCACGTACACTAGTGAAACGCTCTCGCATACACTAGTGAAACGCTCTCGCATACACTAGTGAAACGCTCTCGCATACACTAGTGAAACGCTCTCGCATACACTAGTGAAACGCTCTCACACAAACAAAAAAAAACTCTTACATTTACTACTGAAAACCTCTCAAATACACTATTGAAAACCTGTAAATCTAAGGGCAGTGTTTAGAAAAATTAAAATAATGGATAATAATGGATTATATGTACATATAGAATTAAATATATATATATATATATTTGGATATATAATATACATATACTATTACTTACAATTGTAAAAGATGGGTGTGAACCTTTCATGTGTTTTTAAACTAAATATTAACTTAACTTTGTTTTATAATTACGTTTTCTAAGCCCTTCTAAATCATAAGGAATCATATTTAATTATATAGAAAATATCAAACCATTGATAAAAGAATACAACAGTAATTAATTCAACAGAAAAAGTAATAGTTCTCAAGAATAAATAAGCTAATCAAAATCATATATATGTATATATATATATATATATATATATATATACACATATATATACATATATGTATATATATATGTATATATACATATATAAATATAAATAATCAATAATATAAACAGTTAAAGCATTAATTGAATACTATACCAAAACATAAAATAAATACTGTCAAACTTGGTGTTTTGACTTTGCCTTGCTGCCAGACCAATCTCCAAATTTCAGTAGTGTATGTGAGAGGATCTCAGTAGTGTATGTGAGAGTGTATTTTCAGTAGTATGTGTGAGAGCGTTTCACTGTGTTACCGGAAGCCATTTCACTGTTACCGGATGCCATTTCGTTTCCGGCGAAATTAAGGAATTTCCGGAAAACGACCGCACTCTCACTCCGGTACAATAGGTGGCGCTACATGAGCTTTTCATTTGGTAGCGATCCGCCATTAAACCCAAAGAAGACGATTGCTCCAACGCAGCAAGCAAGGCTACTCGCGAACCAATCGACTTGTTAGATCAAGCTACATTATTATAAAATAGTATTTCGGCAACTCTGAATGCATTACAGAATATTGCTGCATCTAAATCACTTAACCAAGTGTCAGCTTGACATGTTTAGTTTGTTTTTTATTCAATTTTGTCTACAAAGACAATGATTAACTATTACTGTCACAGTTAACAAATATCCTTCTTTTTTATGACAACAACAGAACTCAATTCAATAAATAAGGTGTACATAGAGATAATATTCGGCATGTTTCAGCTTGCTTATTGCCTTAATGGTTTTTATTATTATCAATTATATATACTTATGAGTTAGATTTACTTCTTTATTCTAGAAGACAAAATAGTTTTTAAAACAATAATAGTTTTATGTTTTTGTAAATGGTTTTGATATTTTCTATAATAAACAGTATTCCTTATGATTTAGAATGGCTTAGAAAACGTAATTGAAAAAACTAAGTTTAGTTAATATTTAGTTTAAAATTGCATCTTTATGTATTATTACATGTACAGTGCTGTTCATAATTTCATCAAAAAGTTTATTTATTTCAGTAATTCCATTAAAAATGTCAAACTTGTATAATATATACATTCATTCCACACAGACTGATATATTTCAATTGTTCATTCCTTTTAATTTTGTTGATTATAACTGACAACTAATGTAAACCCTAAAATCAGTATCTCAGAAAATTAGAATATTGTGAAAAGGTTCAATATTGAAGACACCTGGTGCCACACCCTATTCAGCTAATTAACTCAAAACACCTGCAAAGGCCTTTAAATGGTCTATCAGTCTAGTTCTGTAGGCAACTCAGGAAGACTGCTGACCTGACAGCTGTCCAAAAGACGAGCATTGACACCTAGCACAAGGTGGGCAAGGCACAAAAGGTATTTGCTAATAAGGCTGCTGTTCACAGAGCTCTGTGTCCAAGCACATTCATAAAGATGCGAAGGGAAGGAAAAGATGTGGTAGAAAAAGTGTACAGGCAATAGGGATAACCGCAGCCTGGAGAGGATTGTGAAACAAAACCCATTCAAAGATGTGGGGGAGATTCTCAAAGACTGGACTGCAGCTGGAGTCAGTGCTTCAAGAACCACCACGCACAGACATATGCAAGACATGGATTTCAGCTGTCACATTCCTTATATCAAGCCAATCTTGAACAAGACACAGCGTCAGAAGCGTCTCGCCTGGGCTAACGACAAAAAGGACTGTACTGCTGCTGAGTGGTCCAAAGTTATGTTCTCTGATGAAAGAAAATGTTGCATCCTTTGGAAATCAAGGTCCCAGTGTCTGGAGGAAGAGAGGCACAGAATCCACGTTGCTTGAAATCCAGTGTAAAGTTTCCACAGTCAGTGATGGATTGGGATGCCATGTCATCTGCTGGTGTTGGTCCACTGTGTTTTCTGAGGTCCAAGGTCAACGCAGCCGTCTAACAGGAAGTTTTAGAGCACTACATGCTTCCTGCTGCTGACCAACCTTATGCAGATGCAGATTTCATTTTCCAAAAGGACTTGGCACCTGCACACAGTGCCAAAGCTACCAGTACCTGGTTTAAGGACCATGGTATCCCTGTTCTTAATTAGCCAGCAAACTCGGCTGACCTTAACCCCGATAGAAAATCTATGGGGTATTGTGAAGAGGAAGATGCGATACGCCAGACCCAACAATGCAGAAGAGCTGAAGGCCACTATCAGAGCAACCTGGGCTCTCATAATACCTGAGCAGTGCCACAGACTGATCGACTCCATGCCACGCCACATTGCTGCAGTAATTCAGGCAAAAGGAGCCCCAACTAAGTATTGAGTGCTGTACATGCTCATACTTTTCATTTTCATACTTTTCAGTTGGCCAACATTTCTAAAACTCCTTTTTTTGTATTGGTCTTAAGTAATATTCAAATTTTCTAAATTTGAGATTTTCATTAGTTGTCAGTTTTAATCATCACAATTAAATGAAATAAACATTTGAAATATATTAGTCTGTGTTTAATGAATGAATATAATATCCAAGTTTCACTTTTTGAATGGAATTACAGAAATAAATAAACTTTTTGATGATATTCTAATTATATGACCAGCACCTGTACATATACATATAATCCATTATTATCCATTATTTGTATGTTTCTAAACGCAGCGCTTAGATTTACTGGTTTTCAATAGTGTATGTGAGAGGTTTTCAGTGGTGAATGTAAGAGGGTTTCATTAGTTTCTGTGAGAGCGTTTCAGTAGTGTATTTGAGAGGGTTTCATTAGTTTCTGTGAGAGCAGTTCAGTAGTGTATGTGAGAGCATTTCAGTAGTGTATGTGAGAGCATTTCAGTAGTGTATGTGAGAGGTTTAGTTTTCAGTTGTGTATGTGAGAGCGTTTCAGTAGTGTATGTGAGAGCATTTCAGTAGTGTATGTGAGAGGTTTAATTTTCAGTAGTGTATGTGAGAGCGTTTCAGTAGTGTATGTGAGAGCATTTCAGTAGTGTATGTGAGAGGTTTAACATTCATTAGTGTATGTGAGAGCATTTCAGTAGTGTATGTGAGAGGTTTAATTTTCAGTTGTGTATGTGAGAGCGTTTCAGTAGTGTATGTGAGAGCATTTCAGTAGTGTATGTGAGAGGTTTAACATTCATTAGTGTATGTGAGAGCATTTCAGTAGTGTATGTGAGAGGTTTAACATTCATTAGTGTATGTGAGAGCATTTCAGTAGTGTATGTGAGAGGTTTAACATTCATTAGTGTATGTGAGAGCATTTCAGTAGTGTATGTGAGAGGTGAGTTTGAATTATGGCCTATACGGCCCCTCATAGAAATCAGCTTGTTTGCCATCGTTGGCCCGACTAAGCTTAAGTCGGCATTTGTGCTGATTGGTTGGAACTTTAGACTGTCCACAACGCTATTCCCATGCAGCGAGGAACAAAGTGCTGTATCACATGAAATTATAATACGTTTCCTGGCCTATACTATTTTACTATAATGTACATTATTTTTGTTATAAATAAGATGTTAAAAAGTTAGACGTTTATTTGCCTCAAATATTGGTGTTGCTGTCACTTTAATATTCTTAGCTGTTATAACGCGTTGTCGCGTGAGCAATATGTAGTAAACGAATTACAAACTAACGGTTCATTTAGGGTTGTAGTGTAGCAAAGCCAATTACAGTTGCCTACATTTATACCTACAGCGTTGTTGGTATGTATTCATTCACTGTTTTTTAATAATTACATAGGTTATAGGTTAATGTTGTTTGGGGTTAAGTTTGTATTAGAAGTGTCCATAATCGCGAACGTAATTATATATGACTAAAGTTAAATTGTTGCTAGGTAGGCCTATGTCATAGATGCTACACTCGTCTCGAGTCGTATACATTAAATAAATATTTAGCAATACACCTAGTATATAACTTAAAGTATTTCCAACTTTATTGATAATGACTTGCTAAACAGTGAAATGTTTATCAGGAATAAACCATGAGCAGGCTAGTTTTGATCAAGTTCAAAAGTCAAGCAAGCCTACCGAGGTAAACTTTTTATATTCGCACATTCACATTCAACAGACATTCAACGGACATTCGACAGTTTGGAAAATGTATTAATTCTAAGATGTAATTATGTTATAGCATATAGGTTCAGTATCTAACTGTACAATAAAGGTATTCTTAGTATTTTGGGAAAACATGTAATCGTTTGTTTCTTTTACAGATTAGAAGATGGCCACAGAGGCTATTAAACGTGCATGTTCAATAATGAATACATTCAAAATAAATACATTTGACTTGGATTTCATTGTGTAATTTTTGGGATTTATATTAGCCAATGAATTGTTCCGGAAAAGGGCACCATGACAACAACAACGTTGGCAGTTTCTATTAGCCAACGTATAACCAACTATGAATTGGTCGGTAAAGGGCACCATGACAACAACAACGTTGGCAGTTTCTATTAGCCAACGTATAACCAACTATGAATTGGTCGGTAAAGGGGCAACATGAAAACGCTATGCCAACGCCGACATAATGCCAACATTGGGCCGCTAGACAAAACTCAATTGGCCCAACGATGTTTGCCAACGTCATGCCTACGGATCGCATGACAGAAGCCCAACGTTGGGCCAACCCATCATTGCTACTGGGTAATTACCTCAACCAACCTAAAGGAAAAGGTGAGCACAATACAAAGGGAACGAAAGGTGGATGACTAGTTTCCCTAGTCATCACGGTCACATCCCTATTCGTCCTGTACAAGCTTTTTTAGAACGTGTGGCATGCATTCATTTTAAACGTTTACCACATTTTTTTGTTTAAATACAAGACCAAAAACATTTACAAGTCACTTTTCCATACTGTCCCAACTTTTTGGGAATATGGGTTGTAATTAACCAGCCTTTTGCTTTCATTTAGAATATATAATCGGATATTACTCATCTATACATTTGCTTCTATACATGATCCTTGCTTCTATACATGAAACAAAGTTTGGGTACACAATTCCCAAACATAATACATTTCTAGAAGATAAATTAAAGTTTTACTGTATTCCTTAAGACCTGTCGATAACAAAAAATATGTAACCCGTGGTTAAATTCCTTTTAACCATGACACTGTTTTTCTGAGTGATCTGAACTGTCTCAGGGCTCTCAAGTCTCACGCATTGGGCGAGACACACGCATTTCAACCCATTCACACGCTCACACGCCACACATTGTATTTCTCACGAAGAGAAATTGCCAGGAAATCGCGCACAAGTTGCGCCGTTATCTTTTGAACAGTGGAACAGGTAGAGAGGACTCAAGTGAGTTCCCATAGAGTCCAGAAGGACCTGTCTCGCACCAGCCAATCAAAAAAATGCATATAGCTACCGGACAGCCAATCAGAAAATAGCATTACCGTATCCGGGTAAGATTTAGGTATTCCGACGACACCAGAGGCTCGGTCAGCACATTGATTCAGATCAGTGTTGCCGACTTAGCGGCTTTGTCGCTATATTTTGCGAGTTTTTCTGATTTTTCATTGGAGATTTTTTTAGACTTTTGGAGACTGACGTGAAAGCACGTATGGTCGTATAGCTCTCTGATACTCTTCTCTACGAGCAGCGGGTGCTACCGTGTTCCCCACCCCCGTGCCAAAGCAATCAGAAGCCTGAGCCTCCTATCTGCAGTCAGAGCAGGACATGGGAGATGAAGCGCGCATGCGTGAAGCCGCCGATGACTGACCTTGCACTGGCTTACATTAAAAAAGAAACCCAACTTATGGAAACTAAACAAAAAACATGAAATTAAAAAATAAATAACTCCGCCAGAGTATCTCTTTTGCCTGTACCGAGTCTGGATAAAGTAGTATAGGGTTGGAGTTGTGACATTAAAAACCAAATTTGTATTTCTAAAATAGCTGCATTAGTGTTAGTGCTCCCTCGTTCAAATGCAAATGCTGAGAGGGTTTTCTCCATGGTTGGGCTAAACAAAACCAAGTACAGCTTGGCACTGGAACTCTGTCATCCATCATGACAGTGAAAATGGCTGGCCTGGAACCACAGTGTTTCAAATGGGACCCACCAACCCTGGTGCTAAAGGCCTCAAAATCTGCTACCAACCCCTACAATAAACAACACTAACCATTATCTCTCTCTTATGCACCAGCATAAGTTGGGTTTCTTTCGGCCAGAGAAAGCAACAACGTTTTTGTCCAAAAACTGTTTGAAATATTTACTCCTTGGAAAAATGACACACAAACCTGCACTAAGAAATGCTGAATTAAATAAAAAAATTTGTACGAATGTGTGTCATTTTTCAGATCATCAGCAAAAATCTCACTCTGAACTCAGTTGAAAACTTGAGAGCCCTGCTGTCTGTTACTTCCATTTATTATTTTTTTAAATGTGTTCACCTTAATGTGTTTCTTGTGATGCTCAATAACTTATGTTTCATAAAATAAAAGCTCAAAATGAAAGGGCGCCTTACAAATAAATGGAAAACAAATGCAGACGAGTCATAAAGATCTGACAACTCATTTTCTTAAATTGAAAAATATGAATGTCCACTATATGGCACTTACAATCTACATTTTCATCAAAGACATCACTCAGTTCAGCTTTACCCTTGCTGCTTGGTTTATCAATAAATGAGTAAACCTGCCCATAAAATAAACTTCCTGCCTACAATTCTTGTTACAATATTTTCAGGTTTTTAATCCTTTTTGATTACCATGATTTTAATATACCGAATTCTTATGTGCAGTGAAAAACATATATGTAAAAAAAAATCTAAACATATTTTAATTCTCTCACAAGACAAAGCCCTATGACAGTTATGTTACAGCAATTCCATTGCGTAGTTGGTCACAAAATAGTAAGCAGACCCTGACAGTGTGTCTTCTTTTCAGCCATCCCCTGTCTCCGATGAGTTATCTGCTGTGTTTTGTTGGCTCTGTGGTGACGTCTCTTTGTTCTTTACTGTGGCTGCCTTGTCACTCTGTGTTCGGCTCACTTTCTCTTTGTCAAGGGCTTTCTCCATCTCTGTGTAGTAGTCCAGTGCCTTCCTCACTGGATCAATGATGTGCTGCTGTAGGGGCACAGAGAGCTGAGGGTCTCGATAATAGAGACAGACCGATGATCCTGTTCATTACAGGTCTTGCCCTGAAGAGGGCGCAGCTAAAATATACTGCTCAAAAAAATAAAGAGAACACTTAAACAACACAATGTGCCCGACGTCCACAGGTGGGGGTTGTGCTTACAGCCCAACACCGTGCAGGACGTTTGGCATTTCCCCAGACCTGAATCCAATTGAGCACATCTGGGACATCATGTCTGGCTCCATCCACCAAGGCCACATTGCACCACAGACTGTCCAGGAGACTGTCTGGGAGGAGATCCCTTAGGAGACCATCCGCCACCTCATCAGGAGCATGCCCAGGCATTGTAGGGAGGTCATACAGGCACGTGGAGGCCACACACACTACTGAGCCTCATTTTGAATTGTTTTACATCAAATTTGGATCAGCCTGTAGTGTGGTTTTCCCATTTAAATTTGAGTGTGACTCCAAATCCAGAACTCCATGGGTTGATAAATTTGATTTCCATTTATAATTTTTGTGTGATTTTGTTGTCAGCACATTCAACTATGTAAAGAAAAAAGTATTTAATAAGATTATTTCATTCATTCAGATCTAGGATGTGTTATTTCTGTGTTCCCTTTTTTGAGCAGTACATTGAACCCACAGACGTGTTGTGGCTGTACTGTGGTGGAAAATATGCAAGATGCAACTCAATTGATATTGATATACTTTTCCCCATCTGATGTGTGTGATGGACTTTCTCTTTGAAGTAAAGTAAAATGATTACTAAGTATCACAGAAACACATTAATGTATTAAGTAGATTTTTCTACATTTCTGTGAAAGTAAGAATGGAGATGTTGTTTGTTTTCCCAAATATGTGTGGGAGTAGGAAAAAAGATTTGTTTTGTGTGAGTGGAAGTAGGAAAATAGATGTGGCATATTATATTTTTTCTGTCTGTGATTTTTACCATTAAGATCTGTACATGAATGTATCGGCTGATTAGTGATTTGTAAATCCAATGTAAAAGGCAGTTTATTAACCCCAGTCCATCCTTTGTCTCTCCTAGAAGAGTATACAGTATCTCACAAATTGTAAAGTAGTAAATGTAGCTTGTATAACAGTGTACATTTGCTGTCCTCTCAAAATAATTCAACACACAGCCATTAATGTCTTAACCGCTGGCAACAAAAGTGAGTATACCCCTAAGTGAAAATGTCAAAATCTGGCCTAATTATACATTTTCCCTCCCCGGTGTCATGTGTCTTGTTAGTGTTACAAGGTCTCAGGTGTGAATGGGGAGCAGGTGGGTTAAACATGGCACCTCATGGCAAAGAAAAAATAATTGTTGTTCTACATAAAGATGGCCTAGACCAGGGGTGCTCACACTTTTTCAGCATGTGAGCTATTTATAAAATGACCAAGTCAAAATCATCTACCTACTACAAAAATCCAAAACATGTATTTATAAATATATTGAGAACTCTTTTTACAATGTATGTTGATGTACCTTGTACCACAATAGCCCATATTGCACAACACAATTAACTATGTGCACTTTTTGTCATTACCTGACTTGATGATGACTTGCACTGAATGGAATCAACCAGGGATGCATAGTCCGGACAGTAGCTGCTGACAGCCAGCCTCAAGCACACTCTCAAATGATTATCAGTCATGGTGGAATGGTACTTTGACTTAATGATCATCTGTGTGCACAGCCGGATTAACAGTTTTTTAGTCCTAGTCCTGGGTCTTCCCCGAGGCCTCCTCCCAGCTGGACGTGTCTGGAACACCTCTCTAGGGAGGCGCCCAGGTGGCATTCTTACTAGATGCCTGAACCACCTCAACTGGCTCCTTTCTACGCGAAGGAGCAGCGGCTCTTCTCCGAGTTCCTCTCGGATGATTGAGCTTCTCACCCTATCTCTAAGGGAGAGGCCAGCCACCTTCCTGAGAAAACCCATTTCGGCCGCTTGTACCCACGATCTTGTTTTTTCGGTCATGACCCAGCCTTCATGACCATAGGTGAGAGTAGGAACAAAGATTGACCGGTAGATCGAGAGCTTTGCCTTCCGGCTCAGCTCTCTTTTCGTCACAACGGTGCGGTAAAGCGAATGCAACACCGCCCCCGCTGCTCCGATTCTCCGGCCAATCTCACGCTCCATTGTCCCCTCGCTCGCGAACAAGACCCCGAGGTACTTAAACTCCTTCACTTCGGGTGAAGACTCACTCCCTACCCGGAGTAGGCATTCCACCGGTTTCCTACTGAGAGTCATGGCCTCAGATTTAGAGTTGCTAACCCTCATCCCAGTCGCTTCACACTCGGCTGCGAACCAATCCAGTGAGTGCTGCGGGTTACTGACCGATGAAGCTATCAGGACCACATCATCTGCAAAAAGCAGTGATGTAACCCTCAGCTCACCGAACGGATTAGGCTTATACACGTCTATTAACTTTTATATATTTTCCTTTGCTTAACAGGTGACCCTTACACACTGGACTCCTTGACTTAAATTGTGTAAACTCAAAACATTTAATGTTATCCTAAGATTCATTGTTTTTAAGTAATTCATTATAGCAGATTACTAATGGCGCTTTCCCACTGCACAGAACCAGCTGGCCTCAGCTTGACTCGACTCGGCTTTTTTGGTTTTCCACTGGGTAAACGTTGTACCTGTACCTGCTTCCAGGTACTTTTTTTCGTACCACCTCAGGCGAGGTTCTGAGCGAGCTGAGGCGATACTAAAATGTGACGTGAAAACACGGCAGACTGCTGATTGGTCAGAGAATAGTCACTATTCACTGCATCATCATTGCACACGCCAGATGTAGTATCCTGAGTAATCCCACCATTTTTAAATAGTTTGGCCAGAGATTGCGTGAGAGCTGTACATATTATCTATTACGAATACTATGGCAAACCGAAAGAATGCGCCATGAGAAACAGCCACACCCCGCGGTCAAACACAGCATACATTCGATTTCCTCCATTGTCTTGTGTGTGTGTGTGGGTAGCGAGTGCGTGTCGCGTAGAAGATTACGTCACAGCAGTTTCCTGCCGCGTCGCTATGACGACCGGGTACTATTGTGCAGGTACTATCTGCAATGGACAACGGAGCGAAAGCGAGCCGATCTGAATCGGGCCAAGTCAAGTCGAGCAGGTTTTATGTAGTGGAAAAGCGCCATAAGTAGCCTTCCTTCTAGACTTCAAATATGAAAACTGGTGCACAACATCATCAAAATCCAAACTTTCAACAACTTCATGTTCTGTGGCCAGCAAAGAAAGTGCAGTAAGTCTTCTCTGTGACATTGTGGTCCTTAAAACATGTTTTACATGTTTAAGAACAGAAAATGACCTCTCACCCTCACAATTAGAGGCAGGCAGTGTTAAGAACATTTTGATTGCAACATATACATTCGGGAAAGTTGTCTTAAGGCCATTCGTTTCCAGATTGTGCAACAACTAAGCAGGGGAAGTGTCACATGACACAAAGTGAGTGAACTGAACGAGTTCGTCTGCTAGGGACGCATCTAGGTCCGTCGGATAAGTGGAACTTAGCCTCGCAGCTCGTTCGCGCACATCACACTCATCATTGTCCCTGTCAAATAAAACTCCAAAAAGCTCACACACATCTGTGTAAGCCCCGATCTGTTTTGACAGGCAAGAAGTAAGTTTGATAACGATAATAACATAATATGTTTCAACTTTGAATCTTAAACTGCCATTAGCAAAGACCACCTCCTCCTCGTCGTTACTCTCGTCAGCAAATCTCATTCTTTTTCTCCTACGTGAAATGTCGTATTGATAGTCCTGCGTAGCACTGATAGATCTTGCTGATTCTTCCAGATCTACAAACTGGTCTCGTAACTTGCCACCATAGGAGAGTAGTGACTGTAAAAGCCGCACAGCAGTCGCTAAATCTATATCACTTCTTTGAAGTTTGTCACTTGTTGCTTTAAATCTAACCAATATTCTGTCCCACAAAATGGTCATCAATGCACTCTCAAGTGTATCCAGTTTAGCAACTAGCGAAGAAGCTTCGCGTTTGGTTTGGTTCTTCTCATCACAGTCCGAGGCAATTTTGTCCAATGAATCTCTAATTGCTCTGTAATTTCTGGATAGAGCTTTTGTTGAGTCTGCTCTACATCTCCATCTAGTGAAGCAGAGGGATTTTAACGTATGGCTAATGTCATAGTCGCTGTTTCTGTAAACTCTTAGACAGCGATGGGTTGAGGCACTGCAAAATGTATACAGAGACTATAAAATAAAAATAAAAAAAGATGACATCTGCACAACAGTCTTCCATAGAATTAATACCCACAAGATTTAAGGAGTGGGCGGCGCACGGTGTATAGTGGATCAGTGGTTTTCTTTTTTTAACTGAGCTTGGAGTCCGTTGTACTTGCCAGACATGTTGCTCGCATTATCATAACTTTGCCCTCCACATTTGCCAAGTCCAGTCCAAGGTTTCGCACCATGCCAATCACGGATTCAGCTAAACTAAGGCCTGTGTGGCTGTGGATGGGCTCAAATCCTATGAACCTTTCAACCACTTTTTCCGCTTGCATTAACAAATCTGAATACAAATGTCAGCTGATCCACATGCGTAATTTCATCTGCAATGACTTTCATCTGCTTTGTTTTGTCACCCATTAATGCGATAAACTCATCACACACAGTGGAGGAAAGGTATGAGGGCTTACCTTTCCCCTTGTTGCCATGCTTCACCAGGTGGTCCTTTAAAATTGGATCGAATTGTGCAATAAGCTCCAAAATCCCCAAATAATTCCCATTATGCACCGAGCCCAACAGTTCGTTGTCCCCTCTGAAAGCTGCCCCCGTCGCTCCCAAAAACTTGATGACAGTAACCACACGTCTGAGTACCTCTGCCCAGTACCGTTGTTCTGCATCACATTGTCGAACAAGTGCAGCATCCACTCTGCAAACGAATCAGGGTCTCTGCATTAAAGACAACATATTTTGTCTATGCTCCAAAAAAAAAATCATGATCCCCGATCCTCTCAAGAGTGTTTCCAATCGCTAAATCCACTGATTAAGGCATGTTGTCTGCTTTGGGGTGACAGTAGTTGGCAGGCATGGCAATAAACAGAGCCAGTAGATGGTGAATAAAGCAGCCATTCCCTCTGTGCGACTGTTGTTTTGATGACGGCAAATCAGTAAGTCATTCGTTAGGGAGCGGGTTCTACACCCAAGCCCAGACTCCCTGACTGATGCTGGGTACCTGGTAGCCCGGTTTTAGAAGGCAGCGGGTCCTCTCTGGATCGCTTCTTCCCTAAGCGTCTCTGTCCCCATAGTGCTGGATCTGACGGGAGCGTGAAGTTGCTGCCGGGGCTAGGGCGGTTGGCTGTCTCAGCTCCTTCATTTAGACTTAGGTGTTGTTCAATATGATGTGGAATCTCAGGCTGTTCATGTTCGTCGTCCTTTTGCTCCTGGCTGTTGTTCCAATGCTCACTGCTAGCTTCCACACTGGTAGTAGTCTGACTGCAACTGTCACGTCTGGGCTCACGGGCAGGTTCAGCGGGTAGCAGGTAGTGGACACAGGCGCAGAGGATTCTTATAATAATGTCTTTATTCCAAGACTAAATCAACCCTGAACACTTCGGGACGCACAAAACAATAAACGGAAGACCGTAACGGTCACAGGTCCATAACAGAAAACCACAACATGGCAAACAATGTTCCGACATCAACCGAATGAAAACACAGGACTTAAATACCCAGCTGATTACCAAATGACAACAGGTGCGGAACATGAGCTCAGGTGTCACTAATGTCTCTGATTGTCAGTGTCTCTCTCTCCGCTGACGGGGGGAGTGCCAATTCCGGCATAGAGGGGAACAGAGGGAGGGATAGACCTCTGGTGCTTCCAGCAACTGCTAGCAGTAGCACTAACGGTAGCTGTTCTTCCCACAATCACAGGTGAAGTAATGATTTCAGATTCATCATCACATTTTCTAAGAGAGCACTGATTTATTGATATTTTTGGAATATGTTTCAAATTGTCGATTATTTTAACTTCCTTTTCTCTTTTTAATTTTCTTTTTGCGCTCCCGTTTAACAGCTTCTCCAGCTTCCCTCCGACAAAGTCACTACTCCTTTCAAATTTCAGAGCGTCAAAGTTAGCTCCTCCTCGCAAATCTGTGCAGAAAGGTGACGCGCCTCAGCCACTACAGACACTGTTTTTGACGTAATTTAACATAATATTTTTGATCTAACAGGTTGCAAAAATCTTCATAAGTTTAGGAAAGTGGGGACTGCGTTTATAATGTTGTCCAGCATAATATTTCACAGAGCCCAGTGCCCCTTAGATGTCATGTGCCCCTGGGCAAGTGCCCAGTTGCCCTAATGGTTAATCCGGCCCTGTCTCTGTGAAAAGGCCGACTCACATAAATAAGTGGAGCCGAATAATGCAGTCAAGGAGGTAGCACATTTCCTCATGTTGGGGTACTTTTCCTCTGTGAGTAAGTTCCAGAACTGTCCATGAGCTCTGGACTTCAGCTGAATGTCGGCTTGTAGTGTCAAAATATCATCTTCCAGCTGCCGGCACTGGGGAGCTACAGTTCATTGAGGGAACCATGAATGCCAACATGTACTGTGGCATACTGAAGCAGAGCATGATCCCCTCCCTTCAGAGACTAAGCCGCAGGGCAGTATTCCAACATGATAACGACGCCAAACACACCTCCAAGACGACCACGTCCTTGCTGAAGAAGCTGATGCTAAAGGTGATTGACTGACCATCTCTGGTGAACTCTATGCCCAACAGGGTTAAGGCAGAGCCGGAAAATAATGGTGGCCACACAAAATATTAACACTGGGCCCAATTTGGACATTTTCACTTACGGGGTTACTCACTATTACTATTACTATGTTGCCAGCGGTTTAGATATTATTGGTTGTGTGTTGAGTTCAGAGGTGGATGTAACGAACTACAACTACTCACGTTACTGTAATTAAGTAGTTTTTTCGTGTACTTGTTCTTTTATGAGTACCTTTTTAAGTCTGTAATTTTACTTGTACTTAAGTACAACTTAATTAGTTAAGTAATCTAGTTTCGCTACTTTAATAATCACATTCGTTACCAAGTACTTGTACAATTTGAATTAAATTAATATTAAAATCTTTGACCAGCAATTGGGTATCCAATAAAAATAACTGATCAGCCAATAAAAACCCTTGTATTCGGCATGCCACTTTCAGAAACAAACGAATTAATATGGGAGGTTAAGTCTAAATTATATCTGACAGCAGTAACTTTTTAGCTGTGGTGGTCTACTTTTCACATCCAGACGAAGCCGGATAGACTCTGTGAACTTTGAAAATCAACTTCTGCTGAAACTGAACAAAAGGTTCAGAAAGTGAAATGTCTTAGAGCTTAAGGCCTTTGCCCAGTTGTAGGTCTGCAGTGAAAAGTTCATACTGTTTATTCATGTTTAAAAATCATTTAACATTCTTTAAACAGACGCAATTACTGTACTGTGTTTATTTGTATAAAACACAAATTGCCTGTGTTTGATCCATTCATATTTCTGATTTGATTCAATGGATTTGATGTTTATTCAATAAATATCACAGGCTAAAAAGTAATTAGTACTTGAGTAGTTTTTGAGAGGAGTACTTTGTACTTAAGTACATTTTTAACACCAGTACTTTTACTTGTAATTGAGTATTATTTAAGCAAATACTTGTAGTTGTACTTGAGTACAATTTTTCAGTACTCTTTCCACCTCTGGTTGAGTTATTTAGAGGGGACAGCAAATGTACAGTGTTATACAAGATGTACACTCACTACTTTATAATTTCTTCAGCGTTGTCACATGAAAATATATAATCATATATTTACAAGAATGTGAGTGGTGTATATACATTTGTGAGATACTGTATATACTTTGATTATATGCATTAGAAAGGGGAATTTCAGCAAGGTTGTATTAGCCACTTGAGCTCAGAAAATGAAGAATCAATGATTTCAGAAAAACTCGCCTTAATTCATTCAATTAGAAATATCTCAGACAGTATGCTTGTAGTTCTTACCTCCAGAAAGGGGAATAGGTTAGCCAGCTCCATGAACAGGGGTAAGAGGACATAGCTGATGAAGCCTGTCTGTGAGGACGGCTTGGTTACCTTGTCCCTGTCCATGAATGGGGTGACAGGAAGACCCTCCAGCTTCTCCATGTCACTCTGACGGAGGAACAATGAGAAAAAGAAATAGGGCAAAGACACCTGGTTTTGCACAATAACTTTGTATGGCACATACACAAGCGACTTCTGTCTATACATACGTTTTATATCGCCTATGGTTCTAATATCAACATTAAACAATATTTGTAATTAGTGTGGATATTAGAACCATAACCAAACATATCGCCTACAGTTCTTACATCTACATCAAACATTGTTAGTATTTAAGAACTAATCTATATTTAAACAATGCAGATTATGTTGCATGCTACTGCATGTCGGACCATTGCTATTATCTGTGTGGTTCTGTTTGGTTACCTGGTTGTAGAACTCCAGCAGGAGGCAATCCAACCAAGGCTCGGCTACATCCATGGGCCGTGCCTCATTGGAGATGTCACTGACTTTGATCATGATCATCATCAACTGAAGAGAGATTGGGAAGGACGTCGGTGTCACTTTATCCAAGTAAGAATATGCACCAGCCATTCAGCTTGGTATCTACCAGTGCTAGCATAGATGAATACAAACATCTGACTGCGCTCTGAGACTTGGCTGTTGGTTTCTGTGGTAAAGTGGAAGTCTATGCCTGCGTTTATGGCAATATCTGACTAAAAAAAGGTTGGGGAGTGAACTCTGACCAGTCTATCTACTAAGTCGGGACAATGTTTATATTGCCGAAACCTAGGGATTATTATGTTTTTTCATACCACGTCTTTGTGGTCCTTGTTGCTGAAGTCGAAGATGGGAAGGATGGATTTGAACTTGTTCAAGATCTCGTTATGCCTCGTCATGTCAGTAGCCAAGATGCATCTAAGAATTATAAATACATTTTAAAAAAACAAGGTCAATGCACATTACTTACAGGTTAGTATTAGCGGAGTATGCATACAATGTTTTTGTTGGTGATTATGCTGAGATCTACTACTTTCGTACTTGATGATGCCTTCTCTGATCCGTTTATACTGTTCACTCGTCAGGTTTCGGAAAATGTTGTTTTCATTCTGAAAGACATGTAGTTGTCATGTTAAAGTTGACCTGAAAAGGGGCAGTGGTCTACTGAGTGCTAATCTTCAATTTTACTAATGTCCCCCCAAGTTGACCTGGACCATCGCCAATCTCAGTCGCTCTAACTATAGAACCATACCTTCTCTAGTATCTCAAAAGCCACCGCACAGTGGTGATTCTCTAGGGGGGAGATGTCGTTGTAGCGCAAGGCCAGTTCAGTTCGAGCATTTATCTGAAAAAAAGAGATGATGATGATGGTTTGGTTCCTACATGTATACTAAAACCAAGACACACACTTAGTGTGTACTTAGTATCTGTGGTGGTCAGATAGATGGGTCACCTGATGGACTAATGGATAACAAATATAATCAAACTGTAAAAGGTAACAAGGAATTTCACTGATGACTTTAAAGTCCAAGAAATATCTTACCTTGAACACTTTAACTGCTAATTATTCAGGAAAATAATGAAAACCACCATTCTTATTTAGCTTATATCCGACATACTCTGTGTGAAGAGGCATATGTTTTGTCATTCTTTTTTCCTGTGAATACAATTTTGTAGAAACAGGGTGCATATTTTCCTTCAATTTCAGGAGTCACTAGTTGATGAGTCCTAGGGTAAGATATGTTTTTGTGGTAACCTGGTAGGCATTGTTGTATCCTGTATGATCAAGGTCGTGACAGACTGCAGAGGTCAGCATGGTCAGAAGGTCAATGTTGTCCATTTTACTTTTCAGGTTTGTCAACCAAATCAGCCCAAACATCTACAGAGAAAAAAGGTATTGATCAGTCTAGACATTTATCAGAGAGTAAACAAAGAGTCACCGTAACAGGAGCAATCCAAAGATTATACTGATGCAAAAAAGTAGGACTGGTAAGTGGCCAACAAACAGAAATCTTTGAGAAAAAATAAAAACCTTACAATAACCCTTAAACTAATACTTTGTTGAAGATCCTTATAATTTTATTACAGCACTCAGGGCCTGATTTACTAAGACTAGCGCAGTTTGCACTGCGTCTGTTTTGCGAGTTCGCTAATAGCGCACGCTATGCTTCCACATTTTGCATAGTATTTATCAAACCTGACACTCATCACAGAATCTGCGCATACCCTGCCCACCATTAGCGCGTCTCTAAAAGCGCGAACAATGGGCCGCATGTATTTACCATCGAGCCCGAGCATGACAGAATTCGTCCCGAGCCCGACTGAGCCCGACAGTTTTGTAAAGCCCGAAGCCCGAACCTGTTTACAGCTCGATATCATTCAAATGTGCGCACGCATGCAGTTCTATTGCCTTTTGTCAAGAATCAGTCATTTAGCCTATATAATTGTTTTAAAACATTTATAATAACAAAACAATTAAATTCTCTGTTACAACATAATATCACTGGCTAAGTATAAATTCTAAATTTATATTGGGAGGGTAATAAGAGAAGGCTCCACTTGGTTCGCCAATACGGTGAACAGCAGCTGAAATTAAAAGAATAATGGCAACATTAGCCTATGTACTCTGTCTCCAGTTCCAGTGCATTTAAGATTCAAATAATAGTCCTGCGCTCTAATGGTGCATCCAGCAGCACTGATTGGCCACTGGCAGGTGTTGAACAGCTTAACATGCCTTTACAGCCACAAATTCCCTGTCATTTTGCTGTCATATTTTAAGAGACTGTCAATTTTTTGCATTTGGCATAACCCACCGGCTAATTTTTTTTTGCATAACACATCGGCTCTTTTTGCCGGTGCAACCAAATGTAATCACCACAGTCCTGCCTGCGTTTCACCTCCTCAGCATCCATTCTTACGGTACATGAAACGCATCACCTGACCACTCATTCACCAGGCAACCCGGAGTGTGTTATGGAATTTTATGATCACTCAAGAAGTTTATTAACATGTAAGTCCTATAGATGTTGTTTAGGCCAAAAGGCACAGAGGAAAGAATGTTTAGGATAAACCTTCTGTTCCACTGGAATTAAGTCTTATGATAGGGGCCACATGTCTATTGACCTATTGACCTCAAGAAAGGTCCTGGGGAGGAAATAGATGTCACTAAGTAACTTTGCTGTTAGGAATTGTATGGGCCTTTGTCTGTTAAGAACAACAAAGATAGTTGTTAAGTTCATGAGGCAATGACCTGGTGGTTATCTGATGAACACATGTGGTCTCCACTCATACTGCTTGAGGCACAGGGGTCAGGTTTTGACATTCCCCCTTGTGCAACCCGAACTGTCCTGCCTACTTCTAAGGACCTCATCTGTTCTCCATCAATACTGTGTGTCAAGTATGTGCGTTACTGATTCTCTATAAATACTGTGTGAACTTCTATCTCATCAGATCAGTCTGATCCAGCACAGGTTATTGTCCTGTTGTCTGATGAAGACTTTCCTCAAACCTATTCTTTAAGCTTGCTATAGGGATTGATCTGATCAATGCAAAAGCTTAAACCTGTATTTGAGAAATGGTTTCTTACTTGCAATTAAACCTGTTAAAAGTGTCAAACTGTAACATACTCTCGTGCGTCTTACTTTAAGTTCAAATTCAGCGATTAAAGTCTAAATTTCCACGACATTTGGGGGCATCGTCCGAGATTCTTAACAAAGTAATCCGTATTTTTTCCAAAACAGGCTACATATCCTAAAGAGCGATATAATTTTTTAATTTTTTTTTGGAAAAAAAACAGGCCAGGACTGTCTTTTTGGAGATATGTGATTCTATACAGAATTTTGAAACTCAAGGACCTAAAAATGCTGAATTGGGACAATGTTGGACGACAGTTTGACAACGGTTTTGATAAATTAACAAAATAGGCTCGTTAATTTTGACTTAATTCGTAAGGTTATTGTAAGATTTTAAACTTGGCTTAAAAATGGAAAACAGTACTTCTAATCGGGTATTTGTTGATTTTGGTCTGGTAAAACGTGCACGTCAGGAATTATTAATTTCTGCAGCTCCAATCCTCCTCAACAAATGGGTGAGTGGAGAGCGCCAGACTGGAGCAATATTTACCTGTATGAAGTGTTAATACCTGTATACAGTAGGAATAAAATGCTGTTCAATATAGGTTATCTGGGTGCGGTGAGACGGCTCGGTTATTCAGGATATCTCACTTAAAAGAACTGACGAGTTCATTAACACATATAGGACACTTCATTATATGCTAAAATTAGATTTGCGTCTTAAATATCGGTAACAACATGGGTAATTACATGTGTATTGGTAAACCTTCGGTGGATACTGAACGTTACGTTGTTGGACCGGCTAAAATAATGACAGACAAATACGGAGACTGGACATGCGAACAATTAGACCTGTGGGAGTTATTGGGATTTCCTGCTGATGGCAGTTTTAGTCAGAGACAGATACTGTTGTTGAAAGACAAGTTGGAGGATTTTGAACAGGGTAAAATTAAGGTTTCACGGGGTAATCGGCAGAAAGTTGATTGGAAGGCATATAATAAGTGGAGAGAGCAGACTGATATACGGGCTAAGCGGTGTAGCACGGGGCTTGTTAATCGGTGTGTTCTAGCTTGTCCCAACCAGGTTGATGCTGCCTGTCCTCCTGCTGACCGACCCCCACCCTATCGCGGCGTTACCACAACAGCCCCAGCGGTACCAACTATGCCAACAGCATCGGACCTGATGGAAAACATTCGCGGAGGAGGACTCTACCCATCCGTATTCGGCCTCGACAGAGTTTCACACGCCGCTGAGAGGACCCAGAGTACTGCTGCGGCCTGTCCCAGAGAACAACACAGCATTGATGCAGGGCAATTCCCTATGGTGGAGGTAGCCAACCCAGCTGGTGGAGGAGACACGGATAACCCAGCGACTATACTAGTCTACAGACCGTGGTCACCCGCCGACCTGAGAGACGTGGCTTCTACACTACCTGACCCAGAAACAGAAGGTGGAGAGGAATTTGTCCGTGTGTTTCTACAGATCGTGAATCAATATAGACCGACCTCTGTGGAGATTGAAACGATTTTGATGAAGGCCATGCAACTAAAATGGGGGAGAGTGAAAAGAAACTGGCCTAGCGAGAGAAACATTATGTTCAATTGGGATGCGCACTCTGACTACCGGAGTGCTGTGGAACAGCTGAGCACTGGACTTATCGCTGCTTTTCCTAAGCGAATGAACTGGGAAAAGATCTGATTGTAAACAGACACTGGGCGAGAAAGTTTCAGACTACAGGAATAGACTTGAAAAAGCTTTTGAGTTACACAGCGGAATGGGAAAGAGACCGGACGGTGATGAAGAGTCGGCCTGGGAGCAACAGTGTAAAATGAGGTTAGTTGCAGGCCTTCTACCAGACATTAGGAAGCACATTCAAAATCACTGTGTAGACCTGGATGAGGGTCGCATGGAAACCGTCTGGCCGTATTTTAAGCACGCTGAAAGAGTCTACGAGGACCAGCTGTACAAACAGACCGAAGAAAGACGGGAGCGTGAAACGCAAATTCAGATGGCCCAACTGGACTTCTACAGCAGAGGCTACTCAGGAGGGAGACAGAGACGGAGACGGAGAGCAAGCAGGAGAGGACAATACAGACACCAGGGTGATAACTCCAGCCAAAGTCCCAACTCTGATAGCTGTTTCAACTGTGGTGCATTTGGACACTGGGCTCGTGACTGCACTGTGCCGGACACTAGAGACTATTACCATGGGATCAGAGACAGTATGGGAGACGGTAATGGCACAACAGCAGACAACAAAATGGAGCGTCACAGGACCCATGGCTGCCACAGACAGGGGTACTGACGGTCAGAGGGGACGGGCAGGAAAACATCAACCCGGTGAGATCAAACCATTATGTGATTCCTGTAATTAATCAATTATGATAGTATTTACAGTTAAAGTAATTTTGTTCGGATGTTTAGTGAAGACTTGTTTATACTGAGTGTTGAGTTGCTATGCAGACGTATGGTTGTGTGAGATTTTCGTTCCACTGGGGAGGAGTACGGGTGTCTCGGCACTATGCTTACGCTTAAAGTTAGGTGTTTAGCGTAGTGTAGCGTACATTGCGTATCGCCTGATAAACGGGGTTTGTCAGGTCCGTGCAGCTCGGGGAGCGTGACTGGACCCATGATGGTTGATATCTCATTGTCCCTAGTTTACCGGTTACAACTAGGGGACTGCATATATAGCTACTGTCAGGGTAAATTCTCAGTAGAAATCAGCTCATTGTTAGTGAGAGGTCTTATTTTTCGCTGTCCAGGTTCGTTCCTACGCGTACGCAAATATCATATTAAAATGACCTAGGTGTGATTCATGTATGATCTGGGGTAAAGCTTCATGAAGTTGGGACAGGGGTCCCAGGCCAAAGTTTTGTCGACACATTTATTTTCAGGTTTTCCTGTGCACAAGGAATTCCTATTTTATTGTATTATTTGTCTTAGGCATTATGTAACATTTGCGTTAATGACATAATTAAGAGTATTTCCGATTATAACTCTGCATGTTTTTACTTAAAATACTATGTTTTGTAGGAGGACTACATTCTAGGTTATAGGGAGATTATATTCTAGTTATATGCTATGGTTATTCGTTTTGTGAAGTTGAATAAGGACATCTTGGATTTGTTCCTATAAATGTTGGCATGATGATATAATGAATGACCATGTGGGTTAAGTGTATTTCTGATACACCCTTTTATTTTTATTATTGGCTTTTGGCTATTTTGAGTAACATGTTTAAGACATTCTGAGTTCTTGATTGTTAAAAGGGCAGAAAGTTAACTGTAACTCTGTGTCTGCCTGTCAAGAGATGGTTTCTGCTAAATTAGGGGTGTTATCTTTATGAACTTTTCTTTGACCCTCCCTGGGGTGCTTCTCTGGCTCAAAAAGAGGGGGCACACCCAAGTTGCTTATTTAGAGGGGGGGCTGGTTTACTGTGTGATTGTGAGTTGGCTCAGCCCAGAGCTAACAGATGGCTGGTCATAAACCATATTTTAGTCATGTGTTTTATCTTAGATAAGTTTAACAAGTTTGTCTATTACAGTTGGTTGTTTTCTCCATTGTTGATGAACTGAAGGAGAAAACAAGAGGGGAGTGACGTAATAAACATATTCAAGAATATAGCATTTGTTAAATTTGGATTTCAGGCAATTGAAGTGTTTAATTTGATAGAATGTCTAAACATTTGAATGATTGAGGGGAATAGCTATTACAAATGTATTTGGCCTAGCAAAATTAAATCTGAGCAGTAAACACAATGTAATTCTATTGTTAAAGATGTTAACTGACACATGGAATGCAATAACTGTTTGCAGGTTGTGTCGCATTAAAAATCAACAGGTTGGACCATGAACAACTGGAGCAGAGCATCTGAGCCCTACCCCCACGCACACACACATATCAGAAGCCAACTGAATGACTTTAGGTACAGACCACAGAAAAGGTCAAACCAGAACCAAGGAAAACGTGTCATCCAGACCACAAAGAAGGCAATTACTAAATTGTGTGAATGTTATTGTACACTTTTCAAGGAAGTTATGGACTGTAAAGAGAAAAAGGCTCCACCTCTGGAGAATACAGGCAAGGAATAAGTATCCTAATTTCTGTTTGAACGGGTCACGTGCTAGCAACCTCTGACCCCCAACACAGTCAGCAGTAATCAGAGAAACCAAAACAGCCTGCACACCATGGAACCAGCGAGACGACCATGGAACCCCTACAGGAGGATTGGGGGAATGAGATGCAACATCGCATTACATCTTGCTTTTAGTCTCATTGTTGTAATTGTACTGTGGTTCACTGACCTACGACATTACAAACCAAATGTAATGTAAGCAACTGCCAACCCAATGAGGAATGGTTCATTATGATTGACCCTAAAATTACAGTGGGTCAGAATGAGAGTATGTGGACCTTGACCTGATGTTTCTTCACTTATAAACAGTACTGAATGTGTTAGCAATAATGACTCAATGATCTGTCATGTGAATGTTTCTGGTGATCAAAGAGTGCCAACATATTTACTGATGTTTTTTTCTGATATGTTTAATGATTAGTTCCTCACACACTAGATGGAGGACTAGAAATCCAGAATATGAAAATGACACTGTTGAATGTTGCTAAGTACTGTACTGACATTGGATTATTTCAATTGATTGTGTATTATGTTTGGTAAAAGTATTTTTCTTAACAGGTTACAGTTCCAGACATATGACAGTGGTGAATCCATATATTCCTGATTGGTTCTGAGTAATTATTAAGCTTGAGTGAACTAAAATTTAGAGTTGACACTCTTAAATTGTTTAACATGATTAAGGGTTTATAATGTTAAAAAGGGCAGATTGTTATGGAATATTATGATCACTCAAGAAGTTTATTAACATGTAAGTCCTATAGATGTTGTTTAGGCCAAAAGGCACAGAGGAAAGAATGTTTAGGATAAACCTTCTGTTCCACTGGAATTAAGTCTTATGATAGGGGCCACATGTCTATTGACCTATTGACCTCAAGAAAGGTCCTGGGGAGGAAATAGATGTCACTAAGTAACTTTGCTGTTAGGAATTGTATGGGCCTTTGTCTGTTAAGAACAACAAAGATAGTTGTTAAGTTCATGAGGCAATGACCTGGTGGTTATCTGATGAACACATGTGGTCTCCACTCATACTGCTTGAGGCACAGGGGTCAGGTTTTGACATTCCCCCTTGTGCAACCCGAACTGTCCTGCCTACTTCTAAGGACCTCATCTGTTCTCCATCAATACTGTGTGTCAAGTATGTGCGTTACTGATTCTCTATAAATACTGTGTGAACTTCTATCTCATCAGATCAGTCTGATCCAGCACAGGTTATTGTCCTGTTGTCTGATGAAGACTTTCCTCAAACCTATTCTTTAAGCTTGCTATAGGGATTGATCTGATCAATGCAAAAGCTTAAACCTGTATTTGAGAAATGGTTTCTTACTTGCAATTAAACCTGTTAAAAGTGTCAAACTGTAACATACTCTCGTGCGTCTTACTTTAAGTTCAAATTCAGCGATTAAAGTCTAAATTTCCATGACAAGTGCAAGAGACCGAACCCGGGTTCGGGCAAAGATCTTCAGCTCATACTACGGGAAAGAGAAAGCGCAAGCTTAGATTGAGGTCCATTTGAACACACAGGGAAACGGGCTATTTGTCACGAGTGGTGAGTTAGGGTACTGCACTGTCTGGTTTCGGGTGCCCACTTCCTGGTTTATGTTGGTTACAGCTGTTGGGGATTTGTAATCACTGGGTTATAAAGGGATTGCCTAGATGTAACAATGAACAGCAAACAGTGACAAGTCACATTGGTATTAGAGGTGAGTGTTGGGAGATGTACTGTTGTTGTTGAACGTTTTGTATAAGACGCTATATGCGCACTTTGATTTCATGTCACAGTATAGTCTTTTCGCCGTTTACGGTTTGTTTTGTGTTTGTCATTAAATAAAACCCGTTAAACGGATCATACGGCTCTGCACTTGGCTCAACCTGCACTACACCCATCCTGGTTCGTGACACTATTAAGACCTGCTTTTAAGAGGCGCAGAATTGTACACTCAAAATTGAGCCGCGCAGTGACTGGCAGTCTTTGTAAATACCACCGAATATATAATTAGGCGCAATTAACGCTTTTCCTCCAACCTCCTCCCACTTTCCCCATGACCCTCCCACGAACGCATATTGAAAGCGCAACTTGTCTTTTCACGCTAATGTGGCACGCAATCTGCAATTTTAGCTAATTGTTCCCTGTTGGTAAATAGCCCGCATCGGTTCCGTCCGTCTTTGCGACCAATTACCGCCTTAAAACAGGTGCAAGCGGCTTGATAAATCAGGCCCTCTGTCTTTTTGGGTAGAAGTCTACTAGCATGGCCCACCTTGACATGGCAATATTTGCTTTCGTTGCAAAAGCGCTCCAAATCTGTCAGATTGCGAGGACATCTCCTGTGCACAGCCCTCTTCAGATCACCTCATATGTGTTCAATTGGATTCAGATCTGGGCTCTGGCAGTTAATCTGCTTCAGGTGAAGCCATGCTTTTGTGGATTTGGATGTGTGCGTTGGGTCGTTGTCGTGCTAAAAGGTGAACTTCCTCTTGATCTTCAGCCAGAATATTTTGTGCCAAAATTACGCTAAACATACCTTTTGGAGTTAGCCAAAAAGTTCAACCTTGGTTTCATCTGACCATAACACATTTGCCCACATGCTTTTGGGAGACTTCTTTTTGTAAACTTTAGCCGGGATTGGATGTTTTTCTTTGTAAGAAAAGGCTTCCGTCTTGCCATCCAACCCCGTAGCCCATACATATGAAAAATACAGGAGATGGTTGTCACATGTAGCACACAGTCAGTACTTTCCAGAACTTCCTGCTGCTCCAATGTTGCTGTAGGCCTCTTGGAAGCCACCCTGACGAGTTTTCTAATCTTTTCATCAATTTTGGAAGGGCCATCCAGTTTTTGGTAATGTCTCTGTTGTGCCATATTTTCTCCACTTGATAATGACAGTCTTCACTGTGTTCCAGGGTATATCCAATGCTATGGAAATTATTTTGTACGCTCCTGATGGATATCTTTCAACATTGAGATCTTTCTAATGCTTTGGAAGCTCTCTGCAGTCCATGGCTTTTGCTCTGAGCTGCAACTAAGTCAAGAAAACCCTACTGGAACAGCTGACCTTTATTTGTGATTAATCAGTCATTTTAATTGATGGCATGTGTGCAATAACTTTTATTTAACATTCGTTTGAATGTGATTGGTTAATTCTGAACACAGCCATATCCCCGGTTATAAGAGGGTATGCGCACTAATGCAACCAGGTTATTGTACTGTTTTGATATTTGATTTTTCCCCCTCAAGGATTTCAGTTTGTTTTTCAATTGAATTGTTCACATTATAGGTCACATTGAAGGTTGTAAAAGTTCTGACATGTGTCTTATTTTTTAAATCACAAAAACCTGACATTTTAACTGTCACATATGGGTGAGCTGTGTTGTACACAGGGTGTTAAGGGAGCACTTCTGTGTATTGTGTAAATTAGGAGCACAGCTGTTTTGAGTTTTGCTAAGCACCGAGCAAAGGTTAGTTAATCAGTGGACTATTTAAGGTCCCTGGTTAGGTTCACTGGTGTTTTACGTTACGTTTCATGTTGGTGAGTGTTGGTCCTTGTATTGTGTGTTACTGTTGCCTGCATGTGTTTAATAATTCGCTTTGTGTAAGCGCATTTCATTTCACAAAGTATATTTTTTCCGTATCGGTGGCTTTTGTTTTTTTTCACGTATATGGAGGAATAAACAGCTCGAACTGATTTCTCTGGCGCAGCCTCGCTCCCTTCCGCACTACATCTTAAGGAAACCGTGACATTAACAGGGGTGTGTAGATTTTTTATAACCACTATATATAAACATGCATTGTTTGTAGATGCATTCATTGTAGTTTACTCAATGTTTAATGTATTACCTAATATTTATTGATGTGTGTTTCAACAGTTAACTAATCATTCGTTCATATGTTTACTAACAAATGCACGTCAATTAATGTATTCATTAATGATTATTACTGTACACTTAGTATAAAGTGTTACCCATAAATGCTGATTTTGATGACCACACAATATTTCCTTTGACCTTCATGTTTCTAACTTAGACACACATTTTCTAACACAGGCACTCACCATCTGTGTGACACAGAAGCAGTGTTTGAAGTTGTGGAAGGGGATGTTGTTGTAGCGTTTGTACACCTCATAGAGGAACTGTTGCAGCACTTCAGGTTCAATGTTAAAGGTTGCGATAAAGTCCAAGTCGTTGTACATGACCTGTAGAAGAACCATGATCTCTGCATCCTCCCACTGCCTGGACACCAAAGAATGAATTATCTTTCAAATTAATATTTCCCAGGAGATATAACAACATCATTTTTACACTTCACTACGACTTGCAGTCTTGTCTGAGTGTCAAAAAAACACATAACTGGATTATCAAATCAAGTCAAATTAAGCAGCATTTCTAATTAAAAATATATTTTAATATAATGCAGAAACAAATAGGAATACTAACTAACTTCAATTTTATTCCAAAATGATGTTCTAGAATGAATAATATGACAACAAAACTGCCTTGAAAGCAGAATGCATCCTTCAGACGCGCGTGTGTTAATTTGGCTTGTTAAGAAGACCTCCTTTTGAAGGATAAACCCCTGACAGCCATTCATATTGAAATGAGGCTGTAGGGCACATGAAAGCTATGTATAATCCCCATTTCAAGGATGTTGTCTGCCTCCCTGCTTCTCTCTCAGTGGCTGTCTATTGAAAGAACAGGAGCAGCAGAAATGTTTCCAGACCCACTCAAAACCCACACACTATCTGGGTTATTACGAGGCTGTCTTCTTTAGTTCTAGGACCGTTACTGTGTAAGAAACTCATAGGAAAATTGGGATATGGACAAATATCTGGAAACTCACCAGTTGTCAAAAGTCGGAGTCTTGAGGTACTGTCTCACTTCCTCTGATATTTCAAGAGTACTGTGGAGAACCTTAAATTACTATTGTTGTTTTTCTATCAATCTTGAATATTCATATTTTAATAAAAATTGCTGCACCATTATTCAAGCAGTGAAGTCTGGAGAAGAGGTGCATGATACTGTATCCATCGGATCTCACAAGGTCACTATCGACAATGATGAAAATTATACCTGCCTCATCTGCAGAAACTTTTCTCGTACATGCTCACATTCCTCTCTGCTCTTACGCAGTGTTCTTTTGTGGTAGAAAGGAGAGGGTTTGTTAATTCCTTCGGACAACTCTTTGAAGAGGCCCAGCCAGCTAAGATGTTCCACACTCTAAGGAGACAAATACCAAACACCTGATTAGGCAGAGGCGGTTGAAGCTACATACAATGCTGCTATATGAATGAAATGAACACACATTAATTGACCTTTCCCAACCAGTTTCGTACTATTCAAACATAAATGATCAATGTTCGACATCAATGACAGGACATACTTCAAGTTTCTCCCGGAATGACTCCACCTGTCTCTTCATCTCATACACAATTGCAGGAGTCTCAACCGCTTCTACCAGGATCTTCTTCTCCAAGTCCTGCAGTCTGGGGTACAGAACAGAGGGTTCTCCTGACTCAAACTTTGGTTCCTCAGTTTTTCAGGCATTTTTAGGACGGTCCCGGACTCTACAGATTTTTTTTTAATTGCTGTCCCATCCTCCAAAACATTTTACGTTTCCAATCTATAAAACACGTAGTGATGTTTTTTAATTTATTCCATTGCAATATATTTACAAACATACCGTTATAGGAAGTTTACATACACTTAGGTTTTAGTCATTAAAATAGATTTTTCAACAACGCCACAGGTTTCATGTTAACTAACTTTAGTTTTGGCAAGTCGGTTAGGACATCTATTTCGTGCATGACACACAAAATTTCTTCAACAATTGTTTACAGACAGATTACATTACTTATAATTCACTGTATCACAATTCCAGTGGATCAGAGGTTTACATACACTAAGTTGACTGTGTTGTTAAAAACATATAGGTTAAATGACATCAGATTTTCTCCATTGGACTCAAATGAAGACATTAGCAGCGACCTTTTCCTCGCCACCTACATTAAGAGCTCACAAGCCCTCAAAGGTGTTGAATGACCAGCCCTCTGGGTGGTTCGGAGGGTGGTGGAGGGCATGGCTGGAGCTGCCTGAATTTGAGCCAATCCCTCCGGCGAGCCAGAGCCGGTCCCTTCCAAGAATCTGGGTCCAACACATACCGCACCGGCACCAAACATTGCTCCTCCGGGCCGTACCCCTTCCACACCACTCGACACCCGGCACCCTAGACTGGCACCCTAGACCCCTGGAGGGGACCAGCCACCACCGGCGGGAATAGAAAGATACGCTGGTAGCCGTGGGAGGCAGAGTGGCCTTTCCTGCCACAAAAGGCACATTCAATAGGCCGTGCGGTCTACCCTGACACGGCGCCTCCCACCTCCATAGGAGCGACAGCTGGACTGAGTGGAACGGGGGGGCCCCTGCTCGGAACGTCCACGAGCAGCCAGTAGATTGTCCAGGTTAATGGTCAATACTACTAGCTGCTCAAAGGAGAGGGCGGCATCACGACATGCCAACTCCCTACAAACGTCCAGGCTCAGATGGACACAGGAAAAATTCTTTATAGATTTGTTCCACTCTGCCCCCGCCGCAAGGGTCCCGAATTCCAGCGTGAACTCCAGCATCACAAGTGAGGGCCTTAACTGTGAGGCATGTAATGAGGGCGGCAATCTTCTGTATATCGGAGGGTGCTGGATTTAGGTCCTCAAAATACATGCTGCTCTGGCATACGCTGCGGGCAGATGGAGATTGAGTCCCCGAGCCGCAGGTGGAGGAGCGCTCGGCAGGGGGACCTCTGTCAGGCTCACAGGCTCAGGAATCCGGGACTCAAGCCGCTGCTGGGTAACGGCCATGGTTTTGATAGAATCCCTCATCGAGACGAGCATCTCTGCGTGCAGTGAATGTCCCAGCAACCTCAGGCTCCATACTTCCTTTTTGTGGTGTGGCATTCTATTACGGCGGTAGTAAGATGTAGACAAGGAAAGACGGAGGAAGGACGGAGGAAGGACGGAGGATGGACGGAGGAAGGACGGAGTCAGAGGCAGCAGCTGATAGCGTTGTTTACATTTCAATACTTCAGATAAGAACGCAACCTTGACATACTCACTTGTATGTGTGATCCTTGGTCACTGTGTCTGAACGGGTCCTGGGCCCATTATAGGCAAGCAGTCACTACGGCAACCAGAGGTTTTAGCAAAGAGCTATTTATTTTATAAAACAATAAACCTTATGGGGACAGGTTGGCTGGCAGTGCCTTAAATAAAATAAATAATAATACACACAGATAACCAAACCAATAAATTCCTCACCAAAAATACAAAACCACCTTTCTCACTCAAAACAAACAACATGAATGGTACAAAAACAGTGACAAACATCTAGCCGATTATCTATAACAGAAACACACAGTGAATACATTGCAGCCTTATTAGAAGGTATTACAATATACACGGAGACAAAACAATACAAACTCACCCCTCCCAGTGGGCAACGTCGCCACAGCATAGATAACACCTCCATATACACTCACGCTACAAACAGAAACACAAACTACAACACAACACTTGTCAGACACAACTTCACAATATACGACATAAATGACACTGACACATTTATAGGGATTTACAGCACAACGTACCAGTTATCGCTTGTAGCATGCCACCTCTCCGTAGCGCAGTCGGGGCAAGCGACCACTAAGACCACGGCTAAATAGTGACAAGGTGCAACTCATTACCTGTTCCCCTCCAGTACAAAAACCCCCACCTTGGTTCCGCCCACTTTGCCACATACGGAAATAAATCAAAAAGTGACACAACGCCATAATGTCTGAGAGTGAATAAACAGATGGCACATCAACAATATCAAGGTGTCACACAATACACACATGTTTCACCATACAATACCACACAAAGACATGACCAAACAAAAGGGATATATATACTATGTATACTTTATTAATGAGGAAATGGTCACCAGGTGTAACTGATGGCAAGACCAGACAATAATGTGATTGGAGGAGGAACAGTGTGTAAGAGACTGCCTCTGTTCCCCTCTATGCCAGTGTGGCCACTCCCCTTGCCAGCAGTGAGGAGTAATCAAGGACATTTCTGTCACCTGTGTGTGTGTTCTCACCTGGGTTCATTTTGGCTCGTTAGTGTCGGTATATAGTTTGGTCTGTGTCAGTCTGTCAGTGTCGGGTCATTGTTAAAGGTACGTGGGGTTCTGTTTCTATGTCAGTGTGTCTTGTCAGTGTTTCATGTCTGAATGCTTGTTACCTGATTGTTTGTGTGGTGTTTTCAATACGTGTTCAGTGTAAGGCATAATTATCTGTTTGACCTTTGCTTTTGTTTCTCTGTTAAAGCTGTATTAGGGCTTCATTTGAAGTTCATGTCTGGCCTGTGCTATAGACAAAATAAAGCTAAGTTCAAGAACCTCTGCAAGTGTGTCCTCAAACTCCTTAGAAGCCCGAACGTTACACAGTGGGGCTAGAAGGTCGGTGAAGACGAACTCCGCAGCCTGCCCGTAGGTATATATATATTTCTATACGTTTGTTGGGAAATGTGTTCCAACAATACACATTAACAATTCACGCCACTTGTGTAGAAGGATCTACAATATGTCTAGTATACCTTTTCTCCATGGAAGTGAGGTCAAATCCAAGTGCCACAGCAAGTTCCACGCCTGCAAATGGAGGTACACTATGAATTTGAATATGAAAGTAATTTGATATGCTATTTTATGAACTTTAAAGACCCGAATTCACATTGACTTTAAGCAGCGGAATATTTGACTGTTTACCACAGGTACAGTGGGTATAAAAAGTATAAAAATTGTTGCATTGGGCATAGAACTGTTCTCACAGCCACGGACATTTGCCACATTCTTCACACCCTTGTCCCTTGACATATAGCGTATATTAATCAAATGTGAATAAACACAGTACAATATTCAGGCTCTAAAGAGTGGAATGGCTGTGTTGACATGGCACAATATATCTAAAGGCTTACTATTGCAGTCAGCTGCCACCACCTCTAGCTTATAACAAGAGTTAGGAGAGTTGGGTTCCAGGCCGGGAGAGATGATGATGATGCTTCCCTTTGGGTTGTACATCTTCAGAATGTCATGAGGTCCAGCTTCAGCAGCGGAGCGGAACAGATCTGAAAAGTAAAAAATACACCTACATATACAATACCAGTCAAATGTTAGGTCACACTTACCTTATTGTTTGGACACCCCCTATGTGAACAAAATCATGTTACATACACTTCATGTTACATAGAATATCATGTTTTTATAGTTGCATTGTATTTCTATGTTATACCTGTTTTTCGAACTGCTGGGACAATACCATGTTTAAAATGTTATGCATTCATAATATCATTGAATGGACTTTAAATTAACCCCTTCCTTGTATGTCATTAGAACCCACAACAAGGCTGATATACCTCATCTATTAACTTGTTACGTTGTCACGCTGCTTAGTAGGTGTAGTGCAGGAAATCAATCCGTGTATCATTCATTCTTTTTCATATTCAATTGAAAGTTCAAAATCGGAAAAAAAAAAAAAAAATGTTATTTTGTTTTTTGTTTACAAATCTGATACTAAAACACAAAGAACGCTTACTTTTTACACCTTCTGATTTCATGTTTAGTTAAAAAATTGAAAATGAAAAAAACGGCCCAAACTTTATTTCTGTATTTAATTTGCTCGACTTGTGTGACCCGGAATTTATTTACTTCAGGTACGCAAACCCTTGCTCTTGATAAGTTCGCAGCAACAGCGTGAATCGTCATTGAGAATTTAGTATCGACACTATAGCTGCACTAGAAGCATACATTCATAGATAGAGCAAATGGGTATACAGCGATGCTCTGAAATGAGTGTTAGAATAATCTGTGTTCAGCACAACCTCAGGCAAAAAGACATGGACACAGAACTGGAGAGGGCTGTGATTGGATCAATATATGAGGTATGTATTTAATTAGGTTTTCTCATTTTATTTCTGTCGTTTAAACTTTGTTAGAGAACAGCTGATTTTCTCTTAACAGATGGGCCCATATTTTGGCCGCAAGTTCATGACTGGCTACCTGTCTTCAATGGGAGTGCGTGCAGGAGAATGTCGAGTTGGGAAAATCCTAAGAGAGGTTCATCAGCCATACCATGAATTCAGATGTCAGGTAGGTATTACCGGTATGTTAAGTATTCAATGTAATGTAGGGTAACAATACAAATAACAATAACCATGTTGATTTACATCATCTTTAGAAATAGCATAAATATATTTATTAGTTAATAACTACAATAATATATTCAGTCCATGCAGATAAGAATTTCCTTATATTTTCTTCAGGGTGCTCGTAATCTAAATCCAGTCCCTTATCATGTTAAATATATGAGCCATAAACTTCATCTTGATCAAAATGAGAAGCTTGTGATGTTCGGAGTGACGTCTTAGCAGTTGATGGCTACAGCAGCAAAATTGTTGCAAACTCCACCATGCCAGTGAAAAACAACCTTGTGATTTTTAGTTTACAGGTAAATAGTACGTTCTCTTTTCATTGGATGTAATGCCTTTTTCCTATTGGATCAGTTAAGTTCAGTGCAGCCATTTGCATATGTACACATTAGTCTATTCCAGATCAGCATTGGTTAACTATGGAATGTGGGACCAACTCAGGGTCGACCATGGCAGGGAGTTTTACATGTGCCTGTACATGCAAGAGATGCTCTCAAGACACAGACACAATCTCAGCAGGTCACCATACCTCCAAACAACATCAAAAAGGGTGAGATTGCAATACTGACAATCAATACAACTAATATACAGTAATCAAACCAGAAAAAAGGACTGAAAGCATTTTATATGGGAATTCATTTTCCTTGATTAACCCTTGTGTCGTGTTTACCATAATAAAGTCGGGTCATGTTGACCCGAGAATAACACAAGTGTTAAAAAAATAAACTATAGTCTACTATTACATTTTCTGCAGTTGTATTTTCATACCATCTGAAAAATGTTTTGTGGCCAACAGAATCTTCGGGTGGAAAGACTTTGGACCGAAGTGAACAATCGGGTAAACTACCCATTGAAACAGCCCCTGGTGCACCTGCTGGACCAAGAAGTCATCAACATGGAGGACAATATCACAAAATTCTGCATCTCAAATCTGACATGTCAATTAAGCCAAATTGGATTAGGCAGAGTGGTGCAATCATGGAATGGACACAGGATCCCAGGTATGCTAAGCTGAATATGTACAACATTTTTGAAGCAGTAGGTATGTTTATACATTCCAGCAAAAAAATGGCATTGCTTTGTTAGTTACCATGTTTCCTCGTGCATACCCAATGAACTCGCAGCAGGTGGCTGTCCGGCTACAATTTCTGAAGAGTTGCTGCCTAATGCCTCTGTTGTGGCAGACATGTACAAGCAAGAGCTTGGATCCTCGCTGACTTGGGCATCAGATTTTGACACTGACCCCTTTTCATGTGAGGATAGATGTCATGCAGAACAGGACTTTGCAGAGAACTACCCTGACATATCTCTTCTCTTTTATCATGTGGTTAACAATGACTATACACCTTTCCAAGATGCCTTGTTGAACCTCATGAATGTGACCCAAAGACATGTCTGAAAAAAGAACTGAAATGCTTTTTTCCTCAATCTGTGATGTTGAGTAGCTACTTAAATTGACTATGTGCTCAGCTTAAGTGCTGCTATAAAGATTGTCAACCGCTTACACAATTAGTTTTTACCTCAAACCACACAACTTACCAAACCATTATAACTTTGCCTGAGAGCACCCGGATAACCCTGCTCTTAAACCTAAAAATCTTATATAGCTGCAACTGTGCCTCCAAATAGTCAGTTGAATAATTTGGCAAATAAACATATTGCTTTAAGCTCTTATGTATTGAACTTTTTTGTTTAAATAAAATGTGTAGACATAGACATTAATTATTGCACCAGTATTGCCAGAAAGGTAGACTTGTTTACTTGAAATTCTAATAAAAAGGGTGCTTTAACTGTAAACTTTAAATGTTGATCATCGAAAACACGAACAGCAAAACAATGCTATTGTGCATACTAAGTGTATTTCTCCAGGAGTGTTTCCATATTCAAAAAAGAAAACATAAAATAGTGCATGAGCTTGTACTCTATGCTTTCACAGAATAAAAACATGAGTAAAAAATGAAATGTATATATGCACATCAGAGTGCGCTTTACCTGAATACTTGAAATATTATATATGGAAAAATAGAACACAGTGAACTCAAAATTATGCAATTGTGCATGCCTGCATACTGTACAGTACTACTCCCGGAGTAGGTTTTTCAGTCCATCCGAGAGACCAGTGAGTCTATGTACATTTTCATTGAAATTGTCAGCACGACATTTTGGACAGATAGCGGAATTTCTCTTCCACTCGTCGACACAGGTCCTGCAGCCAACAAGACTTTGACAGCACGATGCAACCATGGGCTCAAACATTGGACCTGCAAATTTGATCCAGAAAAACATTTTAAAAC